>JAODAL010020940.1:0-68227 GCA_025379985.1 Phyllomedusa bahiana | reverse complement strand
AACCTTTTGTCAAGATGCAGGCGGGAGGGCCAGGATTTAAATCCCAAGCCTTAGGCGTCAGTCTGGGTTCAAACTACCTCCCTAAGCCACTATTCTGATGCCGCCACCACCTGATGCCACACATCTGCTGACAGTTTCTCCATTGCCTACCACCATTTTTTCCGGGGACTGGTATTGCCACCCACCTAACACTCTGTCATTGTGCCACTCTATGACCTCAATGCTGCTGCTGCTGTTGCTTTTGCCGTGACCCCCACACTGTGTCATTGTGCCACTTTTCTGACCTCATGCTGCTGCTGTGGCTGCGGGCCCATGTCTCACACTGTGTCATTGTGCCATGCCTGACCTCATGCTGCTGCCGTCGTGACCTCCGCTCTCAGTATTGTGCCACTCTGTGGTTCCTCCTGTTTTGCCACCTCCAGAATGTCATTGTCCCCACTCCCTGATCCCCATGCGGGCTGCTGTCGTGACCTCCACACTGTGTGTTTGTTGCCACTCTGGGGCCCTAATTACTGTTTTGCCGCCTCCAGATGTCTTTTGCCCCAAATGCCTGATTTCATGCTGCTGCTTTCGTGACCTCCACACTGTATCATTGTGCCACTCTTTGGCCTAATACTGTTTTGCCACCTACAGAATGTCATTGTGCCACTGCCTGACCACATGCTGCTGCTGTTGTGACCTCCACACTGTGTGTTTGTGCCACTCTGTGGCCTTTTATGTTTTGCCCCCTCCAGAATGTCTTGTGCCAGTGCATGACCTAATGCTGCTGCCGCCGTGACCTCCGCTCTCAGTCTTTGTCCCACTCTGTGGCTTCCTCCTGTTTTGCCACCTACAGAATGTCATTGTGCCACTCCCCTAACTCATGCTGCTGCCGCCATGCCCTCGCTCTCAGTCATTGTGCCATTCTGTGGCTTCCCCCTGTTTTGCACTAAAGAATGTCATTGTGCAACTCCCTGACCTCTTGCTGCTGTGGCTTCCGCCGTCTCCTCCAAACTCTGTCACTAATGTTGCCACCTGAGCTCTAGCTTGTTTTTTTCCAGCTTTTGCTGGCATGACTTTATCAGGCTACTTACTGCTTCAGTTTTTTGGTCAGTTTTGCCTCTTAAGTGCAGGGATTTTATAGTGAAGCGATTCTAAAGCGGCGGGGAGTCATCTGCGTGTCATACTAAAAACACAACATTGTACGAAGACCAAACAAGCTCCCTCTGCATATTTAAGCATGGCACAACGTTCTACAGCACCCTGCAGGCTCTGTGCAGCCTGGAATAGCTGCTTTTTAACGCGATTCGTGCCGAAGTAATTCGGAACGAAACAAATTTTGTCGGAAAATTTGGCGAAGTGACCGATTCGAATTTTTGAGAAATTCGCCCATCTCTAGCTGTAGTATTACACCACTTGAGACATAGAGAAATTATTTTCTCACATAGAGGCACAAAATCCTTAGCAGTTATTGTCCCTTTAAGTGGTATGAAAGCATGATAGTACCAGTGTCTATAAGACAGTTGGTTTGTCTCACAGTTGGTGGGCACAATCTTTTAAATAGTGGAACAAAAAAACAGTTGTAGAACACTTGTACTGTCTTTCACTGCGGCTTTGAATGGTCAGCATGTATAATGGAGTTTGCTGGCAGAAAAGACCATCTATCTCCAGCCATTTCTTGGATTAGTGTAGTGCGCTGTTAGGCTATGTTCACAAGGCTTAAAATGGGACTTATCTCACCCCGTATTTTGCGCCGTACTGCACGTAATACAGGGCGAGATACGTCCCAGTCATTACGGTAATCCACAGTTCTCATAGAGAACTATGGATTATGTCTCCTCTCCCTGCTCGCACAATACGGCGAGCGGGGAGAGAAGTGACATGTCAATTATTCATAATGAATGTTTATGGGGCCGGTGGGCAGCCCCACCCTCCCCCCGCCCCTCTTCCGCTTCGGAGCATATGGTGTAATTGCGGGGCGAAATACATCCCCGCAATTACACCGTGTGAACATAGCCTTAGGGAAGCAGGCTTCCCAGAGTGAAAAGCAAAAAAACAGTGCAATGTTAAACTTCTATTTAACATATATTAGTAAAATGGCTGTATTCTTGTTTGCTACAAGATCATACAGTACACATAGTAGCCAACCTCTTTCAATTAGATAAGAGAGTCAGTAACAGGATTAACAATCCAAATGTAGATCAGGATTGGAGTTGTAAATCATCCAGCTTGCCTTCCCATGAGCACATAGCAGACGATTTTATGACTTTACTCATAAATCATACCTTATTTATATAGTTCCAGATGCCATAAACTGATGTCTATAGCTTGCTGATAGGAAATCAAAGAAAATTATATACAGTAAACTGTACAGAATACAGGGTATCCTCTAATAATTCTAGTTGCAGATGCATACAAACCAGTTGTACAGATAAAGCTAGTTTTATTTAATAGCTATACTATTATTATTATTAAGTATATTTGTTTTCTTATTATTTTAGGGTTATCGGAGTTCTAAGTTGCATATTCTCATATGCCTATGTCTTGCAGCTTATTTCTTCAAACTACTTTATACTCCGGTATTAACGGTTAATTAAGTCCATATCACCTTGAGAACCTGCTCATAGAAGTTATGACAGCAAAGTAATAAAATGTAATCTAGGAGTTCATTAAACCTCAGTAGTTCACACTAGTTAAAAATGTTTAAAATTTACTTTATATAATTAAATAAGTTACTGACCATGCCACCTTTCTCCATGTGTTAAAGTCAACTGCAGTATTCATAAGACTCACCTAGCCTCTCTTCTCCATGGCTCTTCTACTGGCTCATTGCATCAGAAAAAAGGCTCATGGTACATCACTGGCCTGTGCCCGTCGACTCCATTCAAGTAGATTGTTCTGATGCCTAACTACAGGTATTAGCACAGTCCCTGACCAGTACTTTTACTAGTATCATGCTCTAGCAACAGGTACTCTACATGTGAAAAGATATCAGGGCTAACTATAGTTATCCATGACTAGTGTCAATTTTAAAATGCCTGACAGTAACATTACTATTTTTTTAATAAGTAACATCTCTAAGCCTAAAAATGTAACAAGGAGCTTCATCTGTCTGACTCACAGCAGAAAAGACCGGTCACAAGCTGACTTAGCTTTCTGAAGCACAACATTGTGATGGTGCGAGAAAAGTCCTCACCACAATTATATGTAGGGAGATATGTTTTGCTTATCTTTGTGAGCTACTTTTAATATATACATATTTTAGCCTTCAAAAGCATAAAGCAAAACATGATACATGGCCAATAGAATAATCTATTGTTATTCTAAAAGCTATTCAGATATTTACATTCTGTTTTATTTTTACACTTTTGAAACATGACCTACATTTTCAGTATATATCAAAATTATCAGTGAAGTATAATAACAAGAAAAGTCCTAAACTAATCCCTCTTAGGTTATATAATTTGATAAATGCAAATCACCACTTAAAAGAATCAAATAGATTTTTCTTGTTTCTTTTCAGTCGCCTGAAAACATTTGCTCATAAAACAAAGATAGCATGCAGTGTCATTGTGCTACTGAAACTTTCTCTACAAAAGAGCCTTCAGCACATAGCAGTGCCAATATCGATTTCTATTATCTAGACAACATACAGTAGTTTTGTTTTATTCTCTCTCTGTGAAATTCTTGCAAATAGGGCTATTTAAGATGGACCCTCTAAGCCAACTTGAAAAGTAAATATCTAGATATGTGTTCACAGTGTTTATCAGATATCTGGAAATATAGTTATGACATTAGATTTTATCTGTTCATAATTTGGGATTCGCTAATAGGTTTTTAAGGTGTTTTATCACAAAAGAGAATAATAAAATGTAACATGCTACAACTGGTATTTCATTTACTCATAGCAATACTGGCGTCTTTTTTCATTCTGGCACATACTGCAGGCAGGAATAAAACAGACATGCAATTAACTTTCTCTCTTTGTTCTCAAGGTTGTTGTGATAGTAGAAGACATAGCACAAGCATTTTAACTCTATGTTTCCTAATTTGAACCATGTTTTATGCATTATCAAGAAGAAAGAGATATAAACTGTCAGAAAAAAGAACAATTATTTCACAGGTATGCCACTGATTAGATTTACAAGGGTTTAGTAAGGGTATGTTCACACGGCATAAGTTTAGTGCTGAAAATGTCAGTGCCAAAACAGCATTGTTTCCTTGTTGGAAATTGAGCACTTGCAGGTGCGGAATTCAGAAAAGGAAATGACGCTCAAGTACTGAGAATAAATTTCTGCCTCCTATACCACCTAGGGATGGCCCATAAAACGCCTCGAAGTATTGACATGTCAATTCTTTGTCGGAGCTTACTATAACTGCTGAAAATACGCAAGTGAATTCAGCATTGTCTGAACGTTAATTCTAATTTTACATAGGGTACAGGGTTTACCATTTATATGGATTCACCTAAATAAAATGGGAATGGTTGGTGATTTCAACTTCCTGTTTATGGCACATTAGTATATGGGAGGGGGAAAACTTTTCAAGATGGGTGTTGACCATGGCGGCCATTTGAAGTTGACCATTTTGGATCCAATTTTATTTTTTCTAATAGCAAGAGGGTCATGTAACACATCAGACTTATTAAGAATTTCACAAGAAAAACAATGTTGTGCTTATTTTTAATGTAACTGTATTCTTTCATGAGTTATTTACAAGTTTCTCTATGTTTACAGCCATTGACATGTTGCAGAGGTTAACACGTGAGGAGCAGATAGAAATTGTGTTGATGTCTGGTGAACACAGTACCATAAGTATTGTAGTGCAGAAATCATAGAATGTTGTCCTTAAAAATTAAACATTTACGTAAGCCAGAGGGAATCTGAAACAGAAAAAAATAAAAGTCTAAACTTTCCAACTGGCTTAGATTCAGTGCTGAGATCTGGTCCCATGGATCCCATGGTCTTTTCCTGTTGGAACAACACATGACCACTGATCATGACAATAATAACAGGCTTCCTGGGAGCAGAGCTCAGTGCTGGAATGGAGGTGGTTGGAAAAGTGAGTTATATTTTCTATTTCTTCCTCTCTCTGGCCCATTAAAATGTAGTTTTTTTTACAACCGGAAAGCCCCTTTAACCACTTAAAGTTAGGGCCATAAAGTTATTCCTTTACAGTACATTTTTTAGTAGGATTTTCTTCTGCATCATGGCATATGTACTGTCCATTATGTTTCTTGCTGCAAATCAGGTAAAAAAATTAAAAAGACTTATATACTGTGCTACAGCAGAAAATTTTAATTCACCAAAGATGTTGGCAAAAATGAAGACTATTTAAGAATAAGGCATGAGCATAAGTATTAACTGCTTTATCTTATCTGAATTAGAAATAGTATTGGTTCTGAAGATGTCATTAAGCCAATGGTTGGACTTGGTCAGGAGTTTAACATGGTTCTTTAACCAATTGGATAATCCGGAAGTCTTTCACAAATCAATAGCACTGGTACAGCTAATTTTCTAGATCCAAAAATTTTACCGTTTTTTCCAGGCAAAGATATTTTTTTAAAGACATGTTGCGATAGGAAGCTGAATATTGCTTTTAATTTTTATAATCTGGCATGGTGTACTGGACAGTTTATATGTACTGGACAACTACGGAGACATGCATGATCGGGTTTTTTACCTTTTTCTGGCATTAAATGTGTCAAAGTGAGCCGTCTACGATGTCTAATGTGCCTAATGAATGTGTTGGCGCATTGTTCATAAGAATCGACACTTTTTAATGCGCCTAACATGTTGGGTTTTTCTGGGGGCATGTCACAAAACACTCATATTACTAGACACATATATGAATGTGGTTCGGCAAAACTAGGTGCATTACTGCTCAACTTAAACCAGTACAATAATAAAAAGTAATTTCTGATAATTATCAAACTATTTAAAGTTAAATTATTTAAATTTAATGAAAAATGTTATATAAAATTAATATAAAAATTATAATATTCAAAAAATATAAAAAACCTCCTATAAAATGTATTTAAAATTAGTAGAATCTAAAATTAATTTTACATTAAATAACCCATTGATGTTGTTGCTCAGACTTTTACATTTTTAATTTTTACTACATTAAATTTGAAATTTATATTTGCTGCTCTCACCCTTTATTCTACATCCAGCAAGAGCCAGCAAACCCCAGGTCTTGCTGGGACCTGTGGTCCACCAAGCAAGATCACTACCATAGTTTCTATTCAATGACATGCTATTCTAAAGACTTTTCTTTTATTTCCAGCCTATCTATAGCCTTTATATATGTTTGGTGCATTACTTATGTACCTAAATTCCGTAGTGTGCCAAACACACAGGCGATGCGCGATGAACTTTACACACCATTTATGAATGCACAAAAACCACTTTCAAACATTCAGGCGCATTATACACTGAAAAATAGATGAGAAAATGAACTTCGATGCACCTAGTTCCATACATGTATCCCCTAGTGGCAAGTAACCAAAAGGAAGCATGATAAATTGCTGATAGAAGTTCACAAGCCACAATCCTAAATCCAGCTGTATCTGATATTTGAAGAAATCAACAGGAAGGAAACCTTCAAGCACTTAGTAGATTAATGTTGTTTAGGATAAATTGGATAAAATACAGGAGTGAAGACAGGAAACAACATTTTAACAAAATTAAAGGTACACTACCATAAAAAATATTTTTTTCACATACTGACAAGCAATATGTGTGTATTATTTTTTTAATTATATGGGTTTTTTCTATACAATGTAATTATTAAAAAAAATAAATAAATAAAGAAAGTTCTCCTATGTACATTACTGTCTCCGAGTTTCCTTCTGTGAGCTCAAATAACACAGCAGTGAGTGTATTGCTGAAGGTTTTTCTTTTCTTTTTTCTGGCCGTCTATGGCATGAGAAGTGTAAATTTTATCAGCAGCTCCTGATAAGTGTGAAGATACCTCATTCCCAGTGCAGAAAAACATTACCCTATGTAAGTTTCATGTATTGCTGGTTATTGCCTAATGACCTAGTGGTCTAGTCTAATCGTATCTATCCATGTTAAAAGATTAATAGAACAATCATTACGTCAATACCTACTATTTGTAATGAGACTATATAAAGATAAGTGGCAGCTGAACTAACATGAGTCTTCCCTACCATTCAGAAGTTGTATGTCTAACTAGAAAAGGACAATATTTTATATGTACTTCTTAATTACACAGGACTGCCAAAATGAAAATAAAAAAATATTGCCAAAAATTATTAAAATAAATAGTTTTCTAGGAATACTGGTTTTAACAAAAATATTCCTTTCTGATGGAAGTGTCCCTTTAAAATCAGTTCACATCAACTTAGTTTTTTGACTAACATTGGCAGTAGTTTGGGTTTAGTTTATTTTATTAAAGGGCCAGAACAGCATAGGCAGCTGTGCTTTCGTGTCATGTAATAAAAGTAATACATGTACACTTTATAACATTTTTCATCTGACATTAAAGTATATAGACATTGCACGCAAATGTAAAACTTTACAGCTGAACAAGCTCAGCTGTACAATATTGATTCTATTTTTGCTGCAATGTAATGTGTAAACCCTCCCCTATGATCCACCTCTTAAGGCTATGTTCACATGATGTAGTGCGGCGTGTACAGTATGTGCCGCTGTACATCATGTCTTTCGGGAGCTCACGCTAATACGCGCATACTCCCATTGACATTCATTTATCACGGCGCGTATTTGTGGCAAGTAATTGACATGTCACTTATCTCCCTGCGTGTACAATACGATCGTATTGTACGAGCGGGGAGAGGAGGCGTAATCCATAGTTCTGTATGAGAGCTATGGATTACCGTAATTGTGGCACGCATAGAGTGCAAATACACCACAAAATGCGAGCTAAAATTACACCGTGTGAACATACCGTTATGCAGACACCAAAAAAGTGGGCAAGGTGTACCTAGATCATCAAGCTGACAAGCGACCAAATAGCATGCACAGGGTTAAATCTGTAAAAAAAGGCCCTGTAGTAGAGGAAATAGCAAGAGGAGGTGCAGCTGTGCAGAAGCTGCTTTCATTATTTTATACTTTTTAAAAGGGAAAAATTACTAGTGTAGATATTTGGATATCAGCCAGAAAAAGATAAAAATGTACATACTGTATGTGCTGTAGAGCTTGCAGAGTATTTTTGCTTAAAAGAACAGTAAATTACACCAGAGCACAATGTATTAAATATGATTTTTTTGGGATTTGATATGGATCTTTTAATTTGCAAATCAGAGACTGACAACAAACAATTCCATTTAGCAGGTTACAAATTTAAATCTTGTGAGATTTATTCCTCTATGAAAAACATCATACAACATTTCCACTCAATACAGAGTTTCTATCAAACAGTTTTGTGTTTAAACATTCTAGTTCTTCATGGTGGAAAAAATCTCACAAGATTTTGCCACCTGTTGGATGCTGTCCATTTTTGGAATACTCTTTTGGTATTATGAAACCTGGGACTTTGCATCTCTTTTTTGTAAAAATTCAAATGCTGCCGAGGTTTTTTTTTTTTTTTGATTAACAAATAATTCCCTATTTTAACAAAAACAAACCAGTATAAATCTTTAAATGACTAAAAGGTAATTTCCAGCAGCAGTCCATGTGGTTTTCTTGTACCTCTTTACGAAATATCGTCATTTAACTCTGTGGCTGGAAATTTGTAGCATATAAAAGACGTTAACGTCCATTGTATATATTGCATTGTAATTTTTATATTAAAAAGTCTGTTTCACAAACTTTGAATTCACAAAAGAAATATGACACAATAAGAATAAACCTGTAGTCATAGACATGCTGTGAAATTTGAGTATATTTAGTCCCATACAATGTCCATATGATTTCCAGCTTTTGCAGCATAAAAATATGGCACTTGTAATTCTACCCTAAATGAGGTTGTGGGTAACCCCTAACAAAGAATGCACAGTTGTTACACCATTTGTGTTCTTGCACCAATCACTTGGTATAGATACTCCTTTGTGAGTCTTTGTGGCCACTATACCACTAGCTTTTATGAATGACTGACTACCTATGGCTTCAGAGGTCTTGGATAAACATTGCCCAATATTCTGCACATACAAGAGTATAATTCCAAGCCACCAGGTGACTAATACCATTTAAGTGATCCAGCAAAATCTCTTAATCTAAAATGTGATACCCAGTGGTTCCAGGTTACATTTCTGTGGTTGTCAACATGAATAAGAATCTTCTGAGCGAAAAGCCACAAGTCAATGCAGGTCCACACCTATGCTCTTGAACAACACAGTGCTGGAGGAAGGGTTCACAGTAACATTGAAGTACTGAGTCACTATACAGGTTACATCATATCTATCTCTACTAAGGCCAAGATTATGTGAGGAGGTGTCTATGAGTTCTGTCAGTTGAAAATAGAACTTCAATATATCCTTGTTTACTTCATGTTTCTGGTATTCCATGCTGGCATATCAAAATGCTATCAAAAAGGTATTCAAAAGTATATAGCATAGCCATAGATTTCAATAGACTGAACTTAGGGCCACATGTATGAAAACTGTCTAGGTCTAAAATTCACGATTCATGATTGGTTGCTATGGGCAACAAAGTGAGTTTTATACCTTTATAGTTTTCATACAAGTGGCCTTTAGTCTACTCCTGACTATGTTTTCTCTGTTTTATGGCAGTCTACGTTCCATTTGTAGGACACAAAAGTAGTAATCTGTGTTTTCCTATCCCAAAAATGAGCATACCTTTGACAAAATAAACTCTATTTTTTATGTTTAGAGAAAACAAAAAATAGAAGATAGGTCAATATAGGAATGAAAAAGTAGTTTTTCTTGGAGGCTTACATGAAATAATATAATATTGCACTGTATATGAGTTTTGCCAAATGAAAAACTGTGCTACAAAACATCTCTGTTCACGTCATATATTTGCTATTCATTACCAGTATGTCAGTTTACTATCAAAAAAGTATTCAAAAGTATACTGTGGCATCACCTTGGAATTTCTATAGACTTCAAAAGACTAAACTTAGTCTACTTGTGACTACATTATTTTTTTGCTTTACGTCTTTATATGTTTCTATTTGTGGGACAAAAAAGTGTGATAGTCTGTGCTTTTCTGGGACATGCACCAATTTTGGCAACAGAGATCCCATGTGTGAATGTTCTTACACACTATGGGCCACATGTATGGAAACTCTTTAGGTCTAAAACTCACTTTTTTGCCCATAGGTTGCTATAGGCAAGAAAAAAAAAGTTTTAGACCTAACCAGTTTTCATATATGTGGCCGATATGTAAACAATTTGTTCTCCACTGTATTTACTGAGGAAAATTACCTTCCTGTTGATGGGCAGAGAGATGAAGTTAATTCCACCTTAAATGTCTCTTATCTAACCCAGGAAAAAATGCAGCTCCACCTTAAGGATGTTCAAATAAACAAAATCACCAGGTCTTGGTGGTATACACCTCTGTGTCTTAAGGGAGTTAAGCAATGTCATAGATATGCCCCTGTTTTTAATTTTATGGACTGTATATTAACTGGGTATGTCCTAAATGATTGGAACATAGCAAATGTTGTGCAATTTTTCAAATAAGGGTCAAAAAGTTATATTGGAAAAAACAGGCCGGTAAGTTTAAACTCTGTTGTAGGTAAAATGTTTGAAGGTTTTCTGAAATGTTTGAAGGTTATATAAGAGATGCTATACTGGCGTATGTTACTGAAAATAAATGAATAACGCTGTCCCAGCAGGGGTTTATTAGGGATCAGGCCTGTCAAACTAATCTCATCTGCTTCTATGAGGAGGTTATTTCTAGACTGGATTGGGGTGAGACATCATATGTCATATATTTGAATTTATCTAAAACATTTGATACTGTGCAACATACAAGTTTAGTAAGCAAAATAAGAATGCTTGGACTGGGGAAACTGTTTGCGTGGGTAACTGAGCCAGTTACAAAGGGTAACTGAACCAGTTACTCACAAAGGGTGGTGATTAATGGTTCTTACTCGGGCTGGATCCCTGATACTATGTCACAAGGATCTCAGTATTGACCCCTGCTCCCCAATATTTTTATTAATGACCTTACGGAGAAATTAGGCATTCGAATATCAATCTTTGTATATGTTACTAAACTGTGTAAAGTAATTAACACAATAGAGGATAATGTTTTATTACAAAGGGATCTGGATACATTGGAGGCCTGGGAAGAGAAGTTTTGAAAAAGCATTTCTGCTATCTAGGATACATGAAACATTTTTGAGGTTCTTAGTTCACATTTTTGATCAAAACTGCTTAAGCCCACCTCCGAAACTTCAACGGGAGGGTCCTACACTATTTTGTTACTTCTCTTGGGGACTATAGTGTGCTACTGTTTTTGGAATGTGTATGTATGTTGCTGCCATGCCAGTGTGCACTTATGCTAATTTTTTTCCAAAAAGGTTTTTTGGATGTGCAAAACCATATATTGTTTCTGGGTAGAGAAGTGGCAGATGAAGCTTAACACAGATAAATGCAAGGTTATGTACATAGGAAGGAAAAATCCTTTCCATGATTACTTACTAAACATAAAACTCTGGGTAAAAGTGACCTGGAGAATGATTTAGGTGTCTTAGTGGAGAATAAATTTAATTGTAGCATCCAATGTCAGGCAGCAGCTGCAAAGGCAAATAAGATCATGTAATATATCAAAAGGGGCATAGATGCACGCAATGAGAACATTATTCTCTCATTACTCAAATCACTGGTCAGACCCCACATGGAAGATTGTGCACAGTTTTGGGTATCAGTGCACAGGAAAGACATTGTAGAGCTTGAACAGGTACAAACGTGGGCAATGAAAGTAGCAAAATGACCGAGTGGACTGCAATACCCATAAAGATTAGAAAAATTAGTTTAAAGAAAAGACAACATCGGGGGGTGGGGGGGTGTATGTATATAATAAATATGTATAAATATACCATGGGTCAATATAGAGAGCTCTCCCAAGATCTATTTATTCCCAGGACTATATAAAGAGCATACGATCATCCTCTATGTCTAGTGAATAGAAGCTTTCCACATAGTCATAGAAAGGGATTCTTTATTGTCAGAGCAGTGAGACTGTGGGACTCTTTTCAAGAGGAACTTGTCATGGTGAATTGGCTAGCAGAGTTCAAAATGGGTCTGGATGCATTTCTAGAGTGTAATAATATAACAATTTATAGGGACTAGGATTATGGAAAGGCTCATTCGTCCTGGGGTTTATTCTGCTGGGCAGTTTGGTGTCGGGAGGGAATTGATGCACTAAATTGTGGACAATTGACGTGTTCCTCTTGGGGGTTTTGGCTTGCACTGGATCAACACTATCTAGGCTGAACTGGATCGATGTCTGTCTTTTTTGGCCTTACAAACCATGGGCCACATGTATGAAAACAGTTTTGGTCTAAAACTCACTATCTTGCCCATAGCAACCAATCAGAGCACCCCTTTCATTTCATATAGTGCCCTGAACAAAGAAAAGGGGCACTCTGGTTACTATGGGCAACAAAGTGACTTTTAGACCTAGACAGTTTTCATACATGGGGCCCTATGTAACTATGTATATGCAGAATATTTGAGACAACATTCCAGTTGCTTCTTTTAAATAACCTGCTTCTCTAAATGTATTTAAATAAATTGATTAAACAGATTCACCTGGATTTTAAATGCTATAAAAATTGTCAAATACCATATTCATCAGAATTTTAGTATTTTTGAAAATTGTAAAATATGGTTTATTGTTATTTATTCACAGATCACATTTGTAGCAGGAAAACTGATGAGTGTACTCCAGGACAATATTCAATCATGGTATGTCACAAGGATCTCACGAAACAGTGGTAATGTTCCAAAACAGAAATAAATATTTTATGCCACAGATAAAGGCCAAGGATCAAAGTAATATCACAGAATAAATAATGCAAACATCATCATAACGAAAGACTAATGCTAAAAATGATGTCATTGAACAGAGATGATAAACTTTGATATTCCCTTATGTGATAGAGTAGTTTTTGGTATCCTCCAAGCACTAGGACCGAAGCACGAATGCCTTGTACATGCCTATAAACTTGAAATACAAAATTAAACAATATTACTTTATCACTTGTGGCTACATTCATGACAAACTCTTACCATACAATCCCATGAAGTTGAACTGTGGGAATTGATCTTTAAAATTTACTATTTTGAGATTAACCAGGCCACTCTATTTTTTGTCTTCCCCCTCTTCTTCTTTGAATTCCTTAATGTTGTTTTTCTCAGCATTTGGTTTTTAACCTTGAAAATTTCCTTATAGGAGATTTCTGTTTCCATGTCAATTATTTTAATTGGAACGCTTAATTGTAAAACATCTACGAATTCTATAACTGCTCATTTTATGGGTAATTATACTGACAATGTATAACATCTTTGTTTTGCATTGCTAACATTGTTAAATATTCATGTATCTCTTGACATCTATAAGTAGATAAATACATTGTTTAAAAAATGTGTGTATGCTACATGTCAGTGCATGTATGGATATGGCAAAATAAACATTTAGTGGGTCAAGCTTTTTCAGTCATCCAGTGAGGATTGCTGTTGAAATTTACAATACAATTCAAAAGTTTGTGGTCACTTAGAAATTCCCTTATTTTTAAAAGAAAAGGACAGTTTTTTTTTCAATGAAGCTAACATTAAATGAATCCGAAACACACTCTATACATTGCTAATGTAGTAAATGACTATTCTAGCTGCAAACGTCTGGTTGTTAATGCAATATCTACATAGGTGTATAGAGGCCCATTTCCAACAACCATCACTCCAGTGTTCTAATGGTACATTGTGTTTGCTAACTGTGTAAGAAAGCTAATGGATATTTGAAAACCCTTGAGCAAATATGTTAGCACAGCTAAAAACAGATTTGCTGATTAGAGAAGCTATAAAACTGAACTTCCTTTGAGCTAGTTGAGAATCTGGAGCATTACATTTGTTGGCTCGATTAAACTCGCAAATTGGCCAGAAAAAGAGAACTTTCTTGTGAAACTCGCCAGTCTATTCTTGTGCTGAGAGATGAAGGCTATTCCATGCAAGAAATTGCCAAGAAACTGAATATTCCCTACAACAGTGTGTACTACTCCCTTCAGAGGAGAGCACAAACAGGCTCTAACCAGAGTAGAAAGAGAAGTGGGAGGCCCCGCTGAACAACTGAGCAACAAGACAAGTACATTAGAGTCTCTGGTTTGAGAAATCGACCCCTCACAGGTCCTCAACTGGCAGCTTCATTAAATACTACCCGCAAAACACCAGTGTCAACATCTACAGTGAAGATTCGACTTCGGGATGCTGGCCTTCAGGGCAGAGTGGCAAAGAAAAAGCCATATCTGAGACTGGCTAATAAAAGGAAAAGATGAATATGGGCTAAAGAACACAGACATTGGACAGAGGAAGATTGGAAATAAAGTGTTATGGACAGACAAATCGAAGTTCGAGGTGTTTGGATCACACAGAAGAACATTTGTGAGATGGAGAACAACTGAAAAGATACTGGAAGAGTGCCTGACGCCATCTGTCAAGCATGGTGGAGTTAATGTGATGGTCTGGGGTTGCTTTGGTGCTGGTAAAGTGGGAGATTTGTACAATGTAAAAGGGATTTTGAATAAGGAAGGCTATCACTCCATTTTGCAACGCCATGCCATACCCTGTGGACAGCACTTGATTGGAGCCAATTTCATTCTGAAACTGGGCAATGACCCAAAGCACACCTCCAAATTATGCAAGAACTATTTAGGGAAGAATCAGGCAGCTGGTATTCCATCTGTAATGAAGTGGCCAGCGCAGTCACCAGATCTCAACCCCATTGAGCTGTTGTGGGAGCAGCTTGACCGTATGGTATGCAAAAAGTGCCCATCAAGCCAATCCAACTTGTGGGAGGGGCTTCTGGAAGCATGGGGTGAAATGTCTCCAGATTACCTCAGCAAATTAACAGCTAGAATACCAAAGGTCTGCAATGCTGTAATTGCTGCAAAGGGAGCATTCTTTGACGAAAGCAAAGTTTGAAATAGAAAATTATTATTTCAAATAAAAATAATTATTTCTAACCTTGTCAATGTCTGGACTACATTTTATTCATTTTGCAACTCATTTGATAAATAAAAGTATGAGTTTTCAGGGAAAACACAAAATTGTCTGGGTGACCCCCAACTTTTGAACGGTAGTGTATCTTCCTTTAAAATACCAATGCAACTTGCCATTTCACTTAACTTCTGCAGGTAAGCAATTCTTTAGGTATCCTTCTAAAATACTTTTGTGGGATAGTTTTGGTTTAAAAATGCCTCTAGAATTGCATGTTTTTTAGCGTTATATGCATGTCTTTTGTGATATTTGTATTGTGAAAAAACAAGTTTAATATAAATTAAGACTTTTTAGCAAGTAAAACAATGGAGGTCTATGGAAAAATGCCACAAACGGGCTGAAAAAAATGCCATGCCTAGAGTATGTTGAGTTTGAAAAACACAAACTGTCTTAAAAAACCCACAAAAGTAAAGTGTATTTACCCAAAAAATGCTATGAATAACAACAGTCTAAAGATAAAAACTTCCTCAAGGGTGGTTTCACACACACACCAAAGCATTTTCACAAAAAACATAATTCTGTCCAGTGTTTTTCCATGCTTTTTCAGCAACTAAAGCCATCAATGTTTGTTACAGGTCAAAGGGAACTTTAAAATGCATTACATACAAAAAAAATTTTTGTGTGTTAGGTTACTATATTTATATTCTAAATAATAAAACACAACAAAAAATGTTTGTAAAAATGCATGAAAATCATTACTTTTTTATGAACTTGAAAAGAGCACCACAAAAAACTAAGGGCCACAAGAATGAAAACTGTCTTGGTCTAAGATTTTCTTTGTTGCCCATAACAACCAATCAGAGCTCCCCTTTCATTTCATATACTGCTCTGAAAAAATGAAAGTGGAGCTCTGGTTGCTATGGGCAAAAAAGAAATTCTTAGACCAAGACAGTTTTCATCCATGTGACCCTCGGTGTGAAGGAATCCTTTGCAAGAAAAGAAAATATTCTTACCATCAGAATTCTTTCTCCTTTTTTTTTGCTGCAAACTTTCTCCTTGTTACCTATGTCGAAGATAGGAATGGGGTATTTCTGCATTTACTACTACCAATTGGATCACTCAGTGGATCTTGAGCCATTAGAATCATTTACAAAATCATAGGCTGATATCTGTAAATATTTTCTAAATGTTGCATTACTAGGAACAAAAAATTACTATGTTCCATTCATATTTTCAGATTTAAAGCTTTTGTTAAACTAATTTGGACTACTGCTCAGTGTAACTGCTTTTTTATTTTATATTTCACTAACGATGTTAGGACGTTTATGATAACTTAATTTGAAAAATTAGTTACATATAATTTGCATTGAAATGAAACTTACAACAATTTAATTTTCATGATAAAAGAAGGAAAGCAGAAGATTTCAAGGACTGTTGGAAAGGATTCTGATTATCATTTTACTACCACTGACATTTACATAATATGACTTTTCAGTAAGGTAACTATTTGGTCACAGAGACCCTGTGTGCACAGTCTAGAACTTACAAGGCTTAAAGTTTTTTTTTTTTTTTAAATCAATACAATCTATTCATTTAAAGTAAAACCTGTCAGATGGAAAGCAGAATCTTTAAATGATTCCTGAAAGAGAAAGTGAAAGTTCTGCTTACCCTGCCAACATTTAGTGATTGACAGTTACACAAACCTATACAGGGACAACTGACAAAAACTGTTTGTGGGTAGGTAAACAGAACTTCCATTGTCTCTTAAAGAGTATTATCAGGATTTACTTCACTTCTAACACACAGAAATCACGCTCCAAATCATGTAAACCTACATATCAAACAGAGCTCAGCTACCCTCCCTCTATTATATCCTACTCTCAGATATAAAGTATGAATATATATATATATCTATATATATATATATATATATATATATATATATATTTATTACTTATATATATATATATATTATATATATACATACATAGAGCAAACCTGTCATATTGCAATCATGATTACTTTTTAAAGTGTAGTAATTTGAAGCAGGCCTATTGATACTTTATTTGTTTTCATTGCTACAAAAGCAGTGATAATAAATATGTATATTTTCTTTCACTGTTGTATACTCATATATTTATTTAGCTATATATATAAAATTTTAAATGCCTTAAAATATTCTCTCTCTCATTATTCTGGCATTTGGTAAATCTAAATAATTTTGGTAATTCTAATTGACCTAAAACTGATAGGGCTTAATCTAATTTCATGTCAGATACTGAGAAAAACATGCATATATATAGTATTTGTAATAATGAAAAAATATTGTGTAGCCTGCTTCGAAATTACTTTTTTTAAAAAAAAAAATACTAATGATTGCAAAATTACCTTAAAATTTTTTTCTCACTACAGGCTTTTGCATTCATCTGAACTTTTTCACCAGCTTAGATTTTCAAATCCAAGGGTGGGTTTCTCCTCCCAGTAAGCATGTATTCCCTCACTGAAGAATGGTGATGCCATCACACCACCTCCCTGCTCCCTTCCAAATCCTCATCTTTCTGTGTGAGCAGTGGGAGGGAGTGGATGTCACAGCTCTGAAGACCTCCTGGAATGGTCAGTTCTCTTGCCTGGAGAGCTGTCACCTCCCTTCCAGGCTCCACATACAATCCTTGTAACTAGAATACCTGTATTGGTATAAACAGTTATAAATACAGCCTGAAATCATTAAACAAATGTGAGAAATACACTCTGCTCCCCCTCTACTACCTTCCTGATGAAAGAGGGGGGGGCAGAGTGCACTTCTCACATTTGTTTCATAATTTCAGGCTGTATTTATAATTGTTTATAGCAATACAGGTGTTCTAGTTACAAAGATTTAGTGTATAAGGCTGTGTTATATGGATGGGGGAAGTAAATCTTGCACCTAAAGAGACTCAGTAATTGCCTAGAGCCTTTACATTAGAGCTATCACTGAGAGAGAAGCAGAGACAAGCAGAGGCAGCCTGTCTCACACAGCTCAGAGGTCAGTGAGCACAAAGAACACAGGACAGGCAATCACAGCACAGGGGGAACGTCCCGACCACAGGTTGAAATAAACGCAGGGAGCCAATCACATCACAGAGGACTTGACCTGACCTCAGGCTGCAGATATAGCTCTAGACAGCTGCTACACTAAATGATTTAGGTAATACAAACCAATTGCAAAAGTGCTTATTTTTACTGTACCTATCATTACTGCAATGAGTTTTGTCTTCTTCAAATGGTATTACATTGAACAATATGTTTTCCAACAAAATAAGTAAATAACTTCATAGAGCAATATAAATAAATAAAGTTATGACACTGGAAACGTGGTCATGTATTTTTTTTAGGAAAATTTAATAAAAAGCATACATACTAGTGACGTTAATGCAGTGTCTTTTGGAATCAAGTTAAAATGTTATTTATACTGTATGCTTTTTTATAATATATACCTTCCTATGGAAAAGTGTAGTCTACATTCAATTACTATATAATTATTTTAAAATGTGTCTTTCAGCTTTTTTTGCATTCTGTTACGTTTTTTTTTTTTTTTTTTTTGTTTTTTTTAAGATTGTACACTACCATTTGTTCCACTAAATGCTAATGGTAATACAGAATAGAGAGAACTAATTTATACAATTTAATCTGATTACTTGGAATTTGATGCTGTTGTAGATACATTTTTACAAATTGAATGTTTTGTACTTTATGCATTATGATAGCAAAGACTCTTAGAAATGTAAATTGTGAAGTGATTTGTGAAATTACATATGCAACAGGATTAATAATGAAAACAGGCCAAATAAAGCACATCAAAAGATCACATTAATCATGACTATAGCTTTTAGATCTTAATCTACCAAAGGAAGCAGAAAAAAAATAAAATATGCTACATAAAGAGACATATGCAACAAAATCAACTTTTCTTTAACACTTAATTTACAAGTGTTAACTTAGACTCAGTTGTTGATATTGCCATTTTAATGACTTCTTTTAAGATGTGACCAATTTAGGAAGTTATAAAGGTGTGCAATAAACCTGGCAATCCAAGATTCATTATTAAAGATTTCTAGTTGACCGAATGAAGAAAAATTGTAAAAAGGAAGAAGCTCTTGAAAGAGTACAATTTAAATAAAAGCATGGTTTAAGGGTCACAAATGTAGGGGGGCATGTATAAAAACTGTCTAGGTCTAAGACTTTTATTGTTTCTCATACAACCAATCAAAGCTCCCCTATAATTTTTTCAGAGCACTATTTGAAATGAAATTTGACCTCTGATTGGTTGCTATGGGCAATAAAGAAAGTCTTAGACCTAGACATGTATATACATGTGGCCCTTGGTTAGAACATTGCAGAACAGTATAAAATCAACAGTGTTTTAAGAGTCAAAGATTTTTGCCTACCATTACTGGAGCCCAGAATAGAAATTACTAAAAGGGGTTTTCAACTGTTTTAAAAACTTCACTCCCACCCTCCATTGCCCTGAAATAAAGAAAAGCTGTACTCATTCACCCCAGCACCCATATTCCAACACCACTATTGCTTCATTGCAACATCACATAAATCACTCATGTGACCGTAAGCCAAACACTGCTTCAGTGTCACTTGTCTGTATATATGGCCAGTGATTGTAGCATCACACGAGTGATGAACATGTCATCACTGGAAGACCAGCAAGGAGCACTGAAGCAGTGGTGGCCCTGTAACGATGGTGTTTAAGCAGGTAACTATTTTTTTTCTAAGACAATGGGAGGCAGTTGTGGAGTTTTTAAATCATTTGGAAAACCTTTTTACATTTTTCAAAGGTTCAAAATATATATTATATATATATATATATATATATATATATAAATATATTATATATATTTATATATATATATATTATATATATATTATATATATATATTATATATGTTATGTCACTGATACAATGTACATTAAAGTGTACAGCTTGTATAACAATGTAAATTTGGTGTGTTCGCAAAGTAACTCAATACACATCAATGTCTAAAATGCTCGCAACAAAATTGAGTACACCTCTAAATAAAAAAGGAAAAATTTGCCCAGAGTGTCAATATTTTGTGTGGCCACCATTATTTTCAAGCACTGCCTCTCTTGGGTATGGAATTAACTAGAGCTTCTCAGGTTGCCACTGGGATACTCTTCTACTCCTCCATAACGACATCAAGGAGCTGGTGGACATTAGAGACCGTGGGCACATCTGTCTTCCATTTGAGGAATTTGAGGATGCCCCACAGATGCTGAAAAGGGTTTAGGTGTGAAGACATGCTTGGCCAGTTCAACACCATTACCCTCATTTTCTTTAGCAAGGCAGTGGTCATATTGGAGATGTGTTTGGAGTCGTTATCATGTTGGAAAACTGTCCAGCGGCCCAGTTTTCAAAGGGAACGGATCATACTCTGCTTTAGTATCTTAGAGTGCATGTTGTCATTCATGGTTCCCTCAATGAAATGTAGCTTTCTACAGTCAGCAAAACTCACGCAGCCCCAAACCATGACACTCCCACCACCATGCTTGACTGTAGGCAAGACACACTTGTCTTTGTACTATTCACCTGGTTCCCACCACACACATTTGACACCATCTGAAGCAAATAAGCTTATCTTGGTCTCCTTAGACCACAGGACATGGTTTCGGCAATCCATGTCCATAGTCTGCTAGTCTTCAACAAACTGATTGTGGGTTTTCATGTGCATCATCTTTAGAAGAGTCTTCCTTCTGGGACACCAGCCATGCAGACCAATTTGATGAAGTGTGCGGCATATGGTCTAAGCACTAACAGGCTATCCCCTCACCCCTTTAACCTGTGCAACAATGCTTGCAGCAGACATTTGTCTATTTTGAAAAGACAATCTCTGGACTGCACTCAACTTCTTTGTTCGACCATGGAGAGGCCTGTTTTGATTGGAGCTTGTCTTGTTAAACCACTGTCTGGACTTGGCCAACATGCTGCAGCTCAGTCTCATCTCAGTTTCTAATAGCCTAGGCCATCTTTATGTAGGGCAAAAAATATTTGTTCAGATCCAAATGTCATGTATGTCCCCAAATATTACCAATGAAAACATCAACTTATCTTACAAATTTTTTTGAATGGGAAAAAGTAAAAAGATTTGGCTCTCAGAATATGGTGACATTAAAACACGATTTTTAAAAAGTTTTATTTTGTTTTGAAGTGGCAAAATATATAAATTAAATCTAAACATGGTATCACAGAAATTGCACTAATGCATGTAATAAAGCTAATTGTGATTTTATTTTTTGCTATCCCACCTCGCTAGAAACACATTAAAATATAATTGGTATGTAATATTGTGACATAAAAACTTGAACTGATTTATTGTGTTTAAAAAAAGTTTTAAACAGTGTAAATGTAGTTAAACAGAGGTGAATACCATAAAAACATACAAAGACAATAGCGTAATTGCTCTTTGTTTCTCCTGGGGTAACTGTGATTGGAGTTTGTGCCTTCCCTGTTGGAAACATGTGGAGCAGAAATCTCTGGTGCTTATGAGTTACATAAAACAATAATACACAAAAATAAAACCACCTGCCCTTTTATTATGTACTGCATGGCTCCCCACTCCAATACACAATCAACTTCCATACACTGCTCATTCTTACACCCTTTCCATCATTAGCAATATTAACTTTTTTTTTAGCAATTTGTGCTAGAGCTGCTTTTCTGCAGGATCAGACTAGATGGTCTTGCCTCACTCATCTATAAAGCTTGGCTGTCATAGAACCTGTTGCCATGGATTCATCAGTTGTCCTTCTTTCTGGTAGGTAATAACCACTTCAGGAACATTTGCTGTTTTGAAAATACTCTGACCCAGTTATCTGTCTATCAGAAGTTAGGCCATTGTTAAAGTTAGTCAGATCCTTACACTTGCCCATTTTTCCTTCTTCCAACACACCAACTTGAAAAGCAGTTCACTTGCCAGTATATAAAACCTATTTTTGACGGGTGCTCTGTAACCAAAATAATTTCATTTACTGCACCTGTCAATGCTATGGTTGATTGATGGAGCACTCAAAAGACAGAATTTAAAAATGTCTATTACCAGAGTGAATCAAACCGTGACTATGTAACCATTTCAGTATGATTTGTAGTGATAGCAGAGGCAATAAGAAGAATAGGTTCAAGACTGTCACATATTTACAGAAAAATAAAGGAAACTTAGGGCGACATCTATGAATTTGTCTTTGCCTTTTTTGCCTCATATTGCTGGTTCTATAGATGTATGAACAGGCGTACAGCCAAACTTGGCGCAATGTGTGCTTGATGATACATTTTGAGGCGCCAAAGTTTGTTGCGAAATTGCCATACAAAGTTTGGCGCATAACACTTTCATTCGTACTGTCATATTATACACTTCTCTATATCTATTTAGAAATGGTGTGTTGGCCCCACGTTACAAAAATGCCGCATTTGAATACATAGATGTCGCCCTTAGTTTTGGTGGGCATGTCTCTTAAAAGAAGATTGAAGGCAGGTATATTGTGCATATTACCTATACACTAAGAGTGACATGTATGAACCTGACTCGCCAGTTGTATGTATGAAAGTGTCTCACAGCACTTTATAAATGTGTCCCGTTATACATCAAATGTAGTCTCAGCCATGTCACTTTGGAACTGGTATGCATTTGCAAACTTTTGGCTTATTTTATGACCCTGGTGCAACCCTCTCCCCACCCCTCCGCATCTTTGGCACATTTAAAAGCATTGTGTCTGGTGCAGATTGCACCAAGTTTTGGCGTGCGATGGGTGATACATCTATAGAACAGAAGTATGACAGTTTTTCTGGATCAAAGCATGCTAAAATAATATGAAGCCCCATTTACACTTGTGGCCCTAAATGTATGTAAAACAAGGAAAAGCAAAATCTAGTAGTTGATGAAGACAAATAAAACAATGGGATTAATTAAATGGACCCCAAATAATCATGATAACATAAAGAGTAGTTTTACCCACCTTAAAACTACCAGGGAAACCAAAACTAAGGGCTCGTTTTTTGGGGGGATGAGCTGATATTTTCATTAGTAACATTTTGACTCATATGAACTTTGATCACATTTTATCAAGGTTTTTGAAAGGCAGAATGAACAAAAAAACAGCAATACTGATAGTGTTTTTTATTTTTATTTTTGAAAGTGGTCATCTTGTGGTATAAATGACGTGTTAACTTTACTCAGCAGGTCATAACAGTGATACCAAATGTATATATTTTTTACTGTTTCATTGCTGTTACACAATAAGGGGTTGTTCACACGGTGTTTTTGGATCTGATTTTGGATCAGTGTTGGATCCAAAAATCGTATCCAAAAACGCATTGGCAATTGGATTCTAAATGGATCCAACACGTATTCAACATACAGCTGCGTGTTTGGATGTGTGATGGATGCAGCAGGATCACACCCTATAGTTTATAATGGGGCTCCTGCTGCGTCTTTCAGACCAAGAATCGACATGTTATTTCTTAGAACAGATCCGAAAGACGCAATGAGACACGCATCAGCAATCACTCTTGTGAAGGTCGATGTTTCCAAGTAAAAGCAATGTAAATCATATTGCTATTTATTAGATACGTATTTGGGTCCACTTAAGGTCCGACAGATGGATCCAAACACGTATCTAAAAGCGTATGTTCACACGGACTCAACACATCATGTGAACATATCCCTAAAACACGTTTATTTAGAAAAGAAAACACATTTTTGTACTGCCATTGCATGAGAGCCATAACTTTTGGGGATTATATGACTTTTTGAAAGATTCGTATTCCATTTTATGTTCAGCGAGATGACGAAAATTCATTTTTTTTTTTTTTCTCGGGTGTTCATTGTGCAGGTTAAGTAATATTATAGATTTATAATTTAGATCATTACGCAAATGGTGATAGCAAATATGTATACTTTTTTGTGTTAATGTATAATCCTTCAGCCTGTCAGGCTCCACCTCTGGACAGAGCCTCACAGGCCTATGTCATATACAACATGTACGCCATTCTGTGCCCCACTGGTTGTCATGATAACCATCAGCACTGCGTAGCAAGGGTGCTGATGAAGGACAGAGGGAGCTCCGTTCCTCCGTCAAACTCCTTAGCTGCTGCAGTCACTATTGTGGCAGCGACGCTGCAGCTTAGGGGTTAATTGGGTGGGAATGGCATTATCTCTGCTCCCAACTGCAACTGCAGGAGCCCAGCAGTCAATCATCGCCAGTATCTCACAGCGATTGTTCATGCCAGCTCCTTTGTCTGCACGATCACTATGACATTTCTGTACATTATAATTCGTTGACAGGCTGTGTACCATGACGTACAGAAACGTCCTAATAATGCACGTCTCATAAGGGAGGACAATCAGTAGAGAAAGGGGGAAATCCGCTTGTGTCTGACAAAATTGGGTGGCTCAGTGGCTGCCAAGGACGAAGCAGGCATGCGTCTTCTTATATCTAATCACCGCTCCTAGGAATAAAGGGCATTATGTATGAAAACTGTCTGGCAGCAAGGCCGTCTTTGCTGCACATAGCAACCAATCAGAGCTCAGCTTTCATCTTATATAGTGCTCTGGAAAAATAAATGCTGAGCTCTGATTGGTTGGTAAGTGCAGCAAAGACCGTCTTACTGACAGTTTTCATACATAAGGCCCATTGTCTTTCTGCATCACACCTTGAACATTCAGTGTGGTTGAACACGCATGGGGGAAAACATACATGTCTAGTGGGTCTTTGTGTGACAGCAATCCAGCCCAACACCCCCACCCTCCCCCAAAAAGAGTTTGGTTTTTACACCCTGTACACTTTTATTGATATTTTATCCAGTTAACATTAGCTCACTGATGCTGTAACAGCTTATCTGCATTATAAGGCAATTGCCACTGCTGTACTACATTGTATTGCACGTATACGATAACTTGTATTTTATGGCGTAATAAATATCACACAATGATTTACTGATAGTCTAAATAACCATTTAAAATGCATGAATTACTTAAGGCAAAATGACAATGTCAAACTTTGATTAGAATTAAAAATTAATTTAAAATTGTATCTGATCATCTTAGTTTGTTGTTTTATATATATATATATATATATATATATATATATATATATATATATACATACATACATATACACACATTGTATCTTTCAGTATTATAGAATTATAGAGAATGGTTTGCTAGCCACAAGATGGCAGCAACTGACTTATTGGCTCACTATATACGGTTTTGCATATATAGAATTGATATTTACCAGTCTATTAGTCAAATAAAGGTATCCAAGTAAAAATGGTAATAATATAGTATCAATTTACATTGCTGTAGCACTTTACAGAGCATATACTCAATTCAAGCCATGTAGCATGCTCATATACCTAAATTACTATACACTAAACCAGGTTGTATGACATTATTTGTCAAACACCTTATTTGTCTGAAAATACACTGAAAATTTGCTGAAAACTGATAGCATTTATTGCTGTCCTTTGAAAGATATTTAAATACAGATGTACTTAGCTGAATTTGTCATATAACATTTTTATAGTGTGTGCTTTAATAGCTCACTGATTTAAGCTAACCGTAGTCCTCTGTAAACTATGGATAGCACATTGTGAATATGGCATGAAAGGACAAATAACATTTTGCACTGTGATATTGACCATCTTTGCATTGTTACATTTTTTTGTATTTACATAAAAACACAGAGGCATATCCCTGATCTAAAATGTTTAACAGGCCCCACACCCATAATGTGCAATTTATTACACATATATTTTATATGTGGCAAAAGGGCCTTGATGTAACTATAACCACTGCACCCCCTACACATATTTTGATAATTTGTACTGGCATCGTTAATATTAATGCCCTTAATATTTCATCCCAATGGTTTATTGTAATCTTACCTTTCTATTTAATTAAAGTTAACTAACTGGAATCCCTAGAGCAGATAAACAGAAAAGGGAAGACAGACGGTGAACCCTGACGCTAGGCCCCCGAAATCTGTCACTGCCTACTTGCTAGCCCAACCCTTAGTAATCGGCACCAACTGGGCAGCGGTCCCTACCCTAAATATGTGAACACAGAGAACGGACAAGACAGACAATACAAAAGGGGGGGAGTCAGACAGACCAAGTCAAAAGCCAGAGCGAGCAATGCAGTACAAAAACTTAAGACAATAGTGAAAAGCATACCAAATCTAGTCAAGACTATCACCAACAAGGAACTCCAAGCAGGAGAGGTTTTAAATAGGAAGTCAGGGACCCAGTCCAGAGTGTGATTGTACTGGCTCCCTGACATCCAGAACATGGCCCGAGTATTGCAGACGAGCGTCAATCAACCCTAGTCAAAATCACCTGCCACTAAGCAAGAAGCCAGCGGCAGCAGATGGGTGTGGCAGGAAACCTGTTAATCACAATTAACACAGTCAGAGAAGGCTAGAGCCATGTTCAGACTGGTGATAGACATTATACAAAAGATACAGAATATAATGATTAACAGTGCATCGTCCGGCGTACCCTGCAGACAGAGGATGTTGCAGAAGCCCTAATGGGCACAGATGTGACAAGTTCCCTATGACTTCATTTGGCTTATAATTTGGCCTAGATTTCCTGGCAATGTCGATTGTAATTGAATAGCATTATGATTTTTCAGGACATTTTAGGAACAACTGTCTAAATGATAGATGTCCACATTAGATACTTTTGGGCTAATAATTTGGGCTAAGTACTCTTTTTTTAGTGCCTTAGAGTGCTGCTGATGTTGTATTGTTTTTGATTAGATACAGCAGTGACGTCCTGTTGGAAGTAGGCAGAAGATCAGCAAAGAGGGAGGATGATGGCAGGGCTGGACCTGAGATGAGAATGGAGGTGAGTGCAAGTTTTTTTCTTAATTTTCTAAGACTACCAGAACCCTAAAAATAAATAATAAAACAAAGTGGACAACCCCTTTAATACTTCTTAAGAAACATTGATGTTTTACCTTTTTCTGTGTTGCATTATCTTTCTCTACAGTGTTATGTGACTCTGATTGCAAAATCACCATGTTGTGGGCACCAACCTTCCACTTCTAGGGTTACTGATTTTACCTAAATGGTAATGATTCCAGTACGCCAGCTTTTTTTATTTGAGTCTTGTTTGTAAATTGATCAAGGCTAACCACTGTTTATATATATATATATATATATATATATATATATATATATATATATATACATACAGGGGCGTTGCTAGGGTCCCAAAACATCTGGGGCCCGAGCCCTTTGTGTTAGGTTTTGCTTGGGCTGGGTTCACACGGCATTTTTCACGCCACAATGTGAATTGTGGCATGTATTTTTACAGGGAAAAAACTTCTGTCCCTGTCACTAATTTTCAAAATTTTCTATATTGATACTAGTTGTATGTAAGCTCTGCAGAAATATAAGTGATCACACTGCAGTTACATTTAGTGACTCACAGGAGATGTCTTTTTTGATCGGATTCGTTCACTTTCCCTTCTTCATCCGGGCCAGACCGCCATGATGACTTCTCCCGGCCACGACTCGTCCTCATTTTTCCAGCACATATATACCTACCTACCTACTGGGAGTATGATAGCCAGTTGTCTGCTGTGTGGGATGGGAGTTCCTTTATAGACCCTCCCTCAGTAGGTAGTTATATAGGTTTTCTCAGAAGGTAGGTAGGTATATAGGTATATGAAGGTTATATGTTCCGCAGTAGATATATAGATGATAGGGTCCCCCAGTCTGTATATAGGTAATAGGGCCTCCAGTATAGGTAGGTAATAGGGTCCCCAGTATAGCTAGACAGGTAATAGGGCCTCCAGTATAGGTAGGTAATAGGGTCCCCAGTATAGCTAGGCAGGTAATAGGGCCCCCAGTATAGGTAGGTAATAGGGTCCCCAGTAAAGGTAGGTAATAGGTTCCCCAGTATAGCTAGGCAGGTAATAGGGCCGCCAGTATAGATAGGTAATATGGCCCCAGTATATAGCTAGGAAGGTGATATGGCCCCCAGTATATGGCTAGGTAGTTACATGGCCCCCAGTATATAGATAGGTAGTTATACGGCCCCAGTATATAGTTATGCATGTAATTTGGCATATTTAAAATAAAAAAATACCAGTACTCACCCTTCCTAAGCTCCCAGAAGCTCCCGCAGGGCTCTGTCTTCTTCCCAGCACAGGCGGTGTAACGTCATCACCCCGCGGAGGCAGTGTTATGGCATACTGACAGTGCCTGTGCTGTGGCTTACTGGAGTTCTTCGTTGAGCAGGGAGCGTTCGCTCTCTGCTCTGCGGAAGTCCTCAGCTCATACTTGCCAACTTTTGAAAGTGTCCATTGGGAGATCTTGCGTTGAAGCCCATTATGAGTGCTGCTCTAGAGATTTGCATAAATCACACACAGAATTGTACATGACACACCCCTCTTTCACATCAAACACACCCCTTTTTGCAACAGTCTAGCAGTTCTGGAGAAAAGCTGATAGCAGATTTGCCATCACTTAGCTTTCCTGGATGTCAGATACCCCATCCAGCAATAGTGGGGACCACCACATACTGCAATCAGTTTCCCTGCATAGGCAGGCTGGCAACTCTGCACCAAATTGTGTTTTGTTTTGTTTTTTTTTTAAATTACACATAGTCAAGAGAAAGGCAAGCCCAACACACTCATACATAGAGCAAAAGAACACTCTTTTGTCCTTTGTAGGATGTCTTATGGATATGTTTACTATATATGCCTTTTTCCTTGATGAATAAAAATAGCCTAAAACAAACTTATTGCATACAAGCAAGTAACTTCACATGAATAAAATGTAATACAGGCACAAAGTGCCCTTACTGCTATACTTTGCAATGCCAAGCAGTTCGAGTCACATGGAAACAGAAGAAGGGATATTTTGGGGTTGTCTGACAGCTTGAGGTCTTCTTATTTTCATAGCAGGGGCCATTTTTATTGCTGCTGGGCTGCTGCTGCTATAGACTCTTATGTATAAGGTTCTACTGCATGCAGGTGACATTCAGCATGGCAGTACTCGTCAGCAACTGCACTTATTTTACTGACCAGCAGGCCAGACTTTATGTGCATTATTTAAAACAAGTGAATTCCAAAAAGCATGTGCTGACCCAGAGCGGGTGTTATGCCAGGTGGCACCTTGTGCAGAGGTCTTTTTCTGCCCCCAGCAAGCCTTTCTCCCTCCCTTTTAGCACACTGTCCCACTTTCAGCAGCATCTTTTCAGTCTACATTACTTCCCCACAGCTCCATTTCTTCCTTCTGCACTACTACCTCCACCATCATCCCTACCTCCCCACAGCTCCATCTCTTCTCCCTGCAGCACCACACCATCCTCCCTACAGCTCCAGCTCTTCTCCCTGCAGCACCACCCCATCATCCCTACAGCTCTTCTCCCTGCAGCACCACACCATCATCCCTACAGTTCTTCTCCCTGCAGCACCACACCATCATCCCTACAGCTCTTCTCCCTGCAGCACCACACCATCATCCCTACAACTCTTCTCCCTGCAGCACCCCAACGTCATCCCTACAGCTCCAGCTCTTCTCCCTGCAGCACCACACCATCATCCTACAGCTTTCTCCATGCAGCACACACCATCATCCCTACAGCTCTTCTCCCTGCAGCACCACACCATCATCCCTACAGCTCTTCTCCCTGCAGCACCACACCATCATCCCTACAGCTCCAGCTCTTCTCCCTGCAGCACCACACCATCATCCCTACAGCTCTTCTTCCTGCAGCACCACACCATCATACCTAAAGCTCTTCTCACTGCAGCACCACACCATCAGCTACAGCTCTTCTCCCTGCAGCACCACACCATCATCCCTACAGCTCTTCTCCCTGCAGCACCACACCCTCATCCCTACAGCTCTTCTTACTGCAGCACCACACCATCATCCCTACAGCTCTTCTAACTGCAGCACCACACCATCATCCCTACAGCTCTTCTCCCTGCAGCACCACACCATCATCCCTACAGCCCCAGCTCTTCTCCCTGCAGCACCCCATCATCCCTACAGCTCCATCTCTTCTCCCTGCAGCACCACACCATCATCCCTACAGCTCTTCTCCCTGCAGCACCCCCATCATCCCTACAGCTCCAGCTCTTCTCCCTGCAGCACCACACCATCATCCCTACAGCTCTTCTCCCTGCAGCACCACACCATCATCCCTACAGCTCTTCTCCCTGCAGCACCACACCATCATCCCTACAGCTCTTCTCCCTGCAGCACCACACCATCATCCCTACAGCCCCAGCTCTTCTCCCTGCAGCACCACACCATCATCCCTACAGCTCTTCTCCCTGCAGCACCACACCATCATCCCTACAGCTCTTCTCCCTGCAGCACCACACCATCATCCCTACAGCTCTTCTTCCTGCAGCACCACACCATCATCCCTACAGCTCTTCTCCCTGCAGCACCACACCATCATCCCTACAGCTCTTCTCCCTGCAGCACCACACCATCATCATCCCTACAGCTCTTCTCCCTGCAGCACCACACCATCATCCCTACAGCTCTTCTCCCTGTAGCACCACACCCTCATCCCTACAGCTCTTCTCCCTGCAGCACCACACCATCATCCCTACAGCTCTTCTCCCTGCAGCACCACACCATCATCCCTACAGCTCTTCTCCCTGCAGCACCACACCATCATCCCTACAGCCCCAGCTCTTCTCCCTGCAGCACCCCCATCATCCCTACAGCCCCAGCTCTTCTCCCTGCAGCACCACACCATCATCCCTACAGCTCTTCTCCCTGCAGCACCACACCATCATCCCTACAGCTCTTCTCCCTGCAGCACCACACCATCATCCCTACAGCTCCAGCTCTTCTCCCTGCAGCACCACACCATCATCCCTACAGCTCTTCTCCCTGCAGCACCACACCATCATCCCTACAGCCCCAGCTCTTCTCCCTGCAGCACCACACCATCATCCCTACAGCTCTTCTCCCTGCAGCACCACACCATCATCCCTACAGCTCTTCTCCCTGCACCACACCATCATCCCTACAGCTCTTCTTCCTGCAGCACCACACCATCATCCCTACAGCTCTTCTCCCTGCAGCACCACACCATCATCCCTACAGCTCTTCTCCCTGCAGCACCACACCATCATCCCTACAGCTCTTCTCCCTGCAGCACCACACCATCATCCCTACAGCTCTTCTCCCTGCAGCACCACACCATCATCATCCCTACAGCTCTTCTCCCTGCAGCACCACACCATCATCCCTACAGCTCTTCTCCCTGCAGCACCACACCATCATCCCTACAGCTCTTCTCCCTGCAGCACCACACCATCATCCCTACAGCTCTTCTCCCTGCAGCACCCCCATCATCCCTACAGCTCTTCTCCCTGCAGCACCACACCATCATCCCTACAGCCCCAGCTCTTCTCCCTGCAGCACCCCCATCATCCCTACAGCCCCAGCTCTTCTCCCTGCAGCACCACACCATCATCCCTACAGCTCTTCTCCCTGCAGCACCACACCATCATCCCTACAGCTCTTCTCCCTGCAGCACCACACCATCATCCCTACAGCCCCAGCTCTATCTCCCTGCAGCACCACACCATCATCCCTACAGCTCTTCTCCCTGCAGCACCACACCATCATCCCTACAGCCCCAGCTCTTCTCCCTGCAGCACCACACCATCATCCCTACAGCTCTTCTCCCTGCAGCACCACACCATCATCCCTACAGCTCTTCTCCCTGCAGCACCACACCATCATCCCTACAGCTCTTCTTCCTGCAGCACCACACCATCATCCCTACAGCTCTTCTCCCTGCAGCACCACACCATCATCCCTACAGCTCTTCTCCCTGCAGCACCACACCATCATCCCTACAGCTCTTCTCCCTGCAGCACCACTCTCCCACCTTTGCTCTTACAGCACCAGTCACTTGCTTCACTGTAAAGCTCCCCTCTGATCTGTCTCTTCATGTTTCCCCATCATCTAAACTCCTCACCCCCACAGCAGCACTTCACCCATAGTTGCCAACTTTTGAAAATGAAAAAGCAGGAGATTTTAGTGGGCGTCGCGCAGCGGCAAAAATTTGCATGGACACGCCCATCTTGCCGGTATGCCACGACCCTTCAAAAAGCCACACCCACTCCACCTAACTGCATAACAGCTTTGGAAGAAAGCAAGGTAGATGCCCTTATAGCCAGGTAGTAACCCCCCCTAAGCAGGTAGTGCCCCTTACAGGCAGGTAGATGCCCCCTTGTAGCCAAGTAGATGCCCCCTCTGTAGCCAGGTTGGTGCCCCCCTATGTTTGCCAGGTAGATGCCCCCCTTTGTTTGCCAGATAGGTGCCCCCCTTTGTTTGCCAGGTAGGTACCCCCATTGTTTGCCAGGTAGTGCCCACATTGTTTGCCAGGTAGTGCCCCCATTGTTTGCCACGTAGATGCCCCCTCTGTTGGCAGGTAGATGCCCCCTCTGTTGCCAGGTAGATGTCCCCTCTGTTGCCAGGTGATGCCCCCTCTTTTGCAGGTAGATGCCCCCTCTGTTGCCAGGTAGATGCCCCCATTGTTGCCAGGTAGATGCCCCCTCTGTTGCCAGGTAGATGCCCCCATTGTTGCCAGGTAGATGTCCCCTCTGTTGCCAGGTAGATGCCCCCTCTGTTGCCAGGTAGTGCCCCCATTGTTGCCAGGTAGATGCCCCCACGGTTGCAGGTTGATGCCCCCACTGTTGCCAGGTAGATGCCCCCCTGTTGCCAGGTAGTGCCCCCATTGTTGCCAGGTAGTGCCCCCTCTGTTGCCAGGTAGTGCCCCCTCTGTTGCCAGGTAGATGTCCCCTCTGTTGTCAGGTAGTGCCCCCATTGTTGCCAGGTAGAGCCCCCCATATAGCTAATAAAAAATAAAATAATAAACTCCACGTACCTCACCAGGCTCCCGCAGCCCGGCCGCCCCGGACGATCTCCTCAGCGGCGCAGGGGGAAGTGAGAGCAGCCGCGCGTCACTCCCCTGCAGCCGCGTGTCACTTCCCCTGCGCCGCTGACCTGTATGTGCGGCGCACACATCGGCGCCGGACATACAGGGGAGGAGGGAGGAGAGGAACGATCCCTCCTGCCTCCTCCCTGCACAGCGAGGCTCCGGGCGGGTGAAGCGGGCCCAGCGGCCGCTTCACCTGCCTGTAGGAGCGGCCCGGCGGCGCCAGAGTAGAAAAGTTGCCCTGTGGACATGAAATAAAGCACTAGTTTTTTTTTTCATCTTTAAAGTGTGATTGTGAGCAGTTTTCCATATATATACATATATATATATATATATATATATATATATATATATATATATATATATATATATATATATATATATATATTAATCACTATCAAATCTACAGAACACAAAATGTGTATCATTTATTATCTATTTGTACATGCCAATTTAATGTTATTTTAATTTTGAACAGAACTGTAAATATACATTTTTCAGCTTTACTCATTCCTATAAAAAAACATAAATGAAGCAATTGTAGAACTTTTTACATTTGAGAAAGCATGTGCAACTAGTAGCAAATGGGACTACTGGGAACTGCCAGATAATATAATAGTACAAACAGCAATGAAAACTAGCAGTGGGAAATAAAGTAAACAAAGCTCATTTAAGAGTAACAATACATCTTTATTGCCCATTGGTATCAAAGTCTGTCTTCATTTTTTGTGAATTACTAGGCATTTCAGACATGTGTCAAATATTTTCCTATGCGTTATTAACAATTCATAAGGAAACCATTGGTATGTTGTATTAAGTATTGATGTTGTTTTTTTGATATAACAGCATGTCCTGATCTGAATCCACTGTGTGAAGATATCTACCAACATAGTAATAGGTTAATCTGGAATTTAGTGAGCCTCTATGGGGACAGCAAGTGATGACAACCTCTGTAAAATATATCAGAACTATATCAATTAATTAAATAAATAACATATTTTAACCTACCGTATAATATAATACAAAATTAAGTATAGCAAAATTATATCCTCCATATGCCTAAGCAATGGTAGAAACAATTGCTGATTTACTGTAAAGGAATACGTTATACCAGATTGTGTTGGATTTCAATCCACATAATCCTTTACCAATGCCTATTATCTGTAATGCAATTCTGCTCTATTTGTCTCTGCTTTAATTACTTCTGCTTTTGTCTCAGATTCTCCTTCTGACATATTCTTTGTTCTGTCTGCATGCAGTGTTCTATAGTTAGCATTTCCAGCTGTGTTGATCTATATCTAGTCTTTTATGATGCCATATAGGCACGTGATATATGTCTATAGTCAGGATATACTTTTAACTTCCCTATACTGACAATATATCATTATATACATGCCTCACAATTTTGTAAATATTGTGTTATATCTTTTAATGAGACAACACTGAAGCTATGACACTTTGATACACTATAAAGTAGTCAGTGTACAGCTTGTATAAAAGGGTAAATTTGATGTGCCCTCAAAATATACTCAACAAACAGCCATCAATGCCTAAACTATTGGCAACAAGATTTGCCATTTTTCCTCCATGGTGGCATGTGACTAGTGTTACAAGGTCTCTAGTGTGAATGCGGACCAAGTGTGTTAGACTTGGTGTTATCACTTTCACACACTCTCATACTGTTCACTGGAAGTTCAACATGTCACCTCATGGCAAAGAACTCTCTGAGGATCTGAAAAAATAATTGTTGTTCCTAGGCTATAAGAAAATTGCTAACACCTTGAAACTGAGCTGCATCTTGGTAGCCAAGACCATTTAGTGGTTTTACAAGACAGGCTCCACTCAGAACAGACCTCACTATATTCGAACAAAGAATTCGAATTCACGTGCCTATATCCAGCGATTGTCTTTTCAAAACAGAAATGAGTTGGGGTCGGCGTGTCAGTGCTCAGACCATATGCCACACAACTCATCAAATTGGTCTGCATGGCTGTCATCCCAAAAGGAAGATTCTTCTAAAGATGATGCACACGAAAGCCCACAAACAGTATGCTGAAGACAAGCAGACAAAGAACATGGATTACTAGAAACATGTCTGGGCCCGATGAGACAAAGAAACTTGTTGCTCCCATGGGGGAAAAGTGTGTGGTGGGAACCAGGTGAGTCTACACAGCAAGTGTTTTCTTGCTACAGTCAAGCATGGTGGTGGGATTCCAATTTAGGTTACACAAGTGCTGCTGGCTGTGGGAAGCTACAATTCATTAAGGGACTTATGAATGCCAACATGTACTGTGACATACTGAAGCAGAGCTTCACTGACTATTTTACATTGTATAATGCAATATTTACACAAATGTGAGGGGTGTACTCACTTTTGTTAGCCACTGTGTACTGTAGGGTATGAAAAGAACGGTCCTTTACACCTTCAAAGTTAAACAATAATACAAATGTAGTAAATCCAAAGGCTCAACTAGGTAAGTATGTCATTCTAAAAATGTTCAATACAATTACACATAAAAAAGTCTGTATTTGTCTTCATATAATCTTCTCTGGGTTAATTGTTTGCTAACACTAAGGGCGACATGTATGAACGGGTCATTTTTATTGTTCTGGCGAGAAATGTGCCAAAAGCAAGCATTCTGCCATTTTTTTTCCTATGTATGGCGCATCTGTAGGGCAAGTTTGGCGCACTGTGCACAAGACGCAACACTGCGTAATGTGCCAAACGTGCGGGGACATTCTGAGGGTGTGTCATACTACATTCGTAATATTAGACACATTTATGAACGTGTGACAGCAAAACTAGATGTTTAACTGCTTGAACAACCACACTGATTTAAATGTCGTCAGCCTAAGCCTAAGTAGTCGTATTGGAACTAGATTTGTTATTAGGGCCAAAAATATCCCTTATTTCTCAATTTATACCAGTGAAATAATAAAAAGTAATCTATGATAATTATCAAACTAGATACAATTATATTCTATAAATTTAATAAGAAATTATATAATATAAAATTAATATACAATTATATAATAACCCAAAAATATTAAATTATCTCTCATAAATTGTATTTAAAATTAATATAATCTAAAATTAAATTTAAATTAAATAAAATAATTAAACCAGTACAACAGCTACCATAAATCCCGTTCTCAATCGTTTATTTACGGATTTAGCATATTATTATCAGTGAATAAACACATCATAGCAGGTTAGAAATAAAATAAAGGCATTAGAATAGCATGTTAGTGAATAGAAACTATGTTAGTGTTCTTTCATGGCAGCCCACAAGTCGCAGTGTATGTCACAGTGTATGTTGAATAAAGGCTGATCCACACATTATTAATGCGCCAAAGTACCACCACAGGGCAGCAAACATATACACTAGACGCGACGACCCTACAGCACAATTTATGAGCACATATTCACCAGTTTCATATATCCGGGCGCATTGTACACTGAAAACAAGCCACGAGAAATGGTGTTGAGGCACCAATTTTCATATATTACGCCCTAAGAGCTGATTTTTTTTTTAAATTCGCATACATCTAGGTCCATATATATTTGGACACTGACACAAATTTTGCTTTTTGTACCTGTTTACTGAAACATATTAACACATTGAAACATAGTTCAAGTTATATTTATATAATGAACATGGACATAAAGTCCAGACTTTCAGCTTTCATTTAGGAGTTTCAGCTCCTTAACAATGACACAAAACATAAAGTTCAAGCAACCCAGGAGTTTATTAAGGCAAAGAAGTGGAATATTCTTGAATGGCCAAGTCGGTCACCTGATCTCAACCCAATTGAGCATGCATTTCACTTGTTAAAGACTAAACTTCAGACATTAAGGCCAACAAACAAACAGCAGCTGAAAACCACTGCAGTAAAGGCCTGGCAGAGCATTAAAAAGGAGGAAACACAGCGTCTGGTGATATCCATGAGTTCAAGACTTCAGACAGTCATTGCCAACAGAGGGTTTAGAAATTAACCAAGTAAAATTACCTTTTATTTACAATTATTTAATTTGTCCAATTAGTTTTGGTCCCTTTAAAACATGGTGGCACATGTTAAGGAGCTGAAACTCCTAAACCCTTCATCCAATTTTAATGTGGATACCCTCAAATGAAAACTGAAAGTCTAGACTTTATGTACTTGTATATAATTATAACTTGAATGTTTCAGTAAACAGGTACAAAAATAAAATTCGTGTCGGTGTCCAAATATATATGGACCTAAATGTATAAAAAATTCTAAAAAGAACAGATATGTTACAAATTTCGTGTGGAGCAAACAAGCCATTGCTCTGCTTGACCTGGGGTTTCACTGTCAGTAGCTCCTTTCGGGGCAAAACCTTTGGTCAGGCAGCGGAAAGGCTTGTTTTTTCCACAAGGAATTAATTAAATATCTTGTCTATTAAGAACTGTTGTGGTGTGTTGTGAAAGCTGAAAGGAAAGATTTAGACATGTGAATAAGTAATATATTGAATAATAATTTGCTGTACTCAGGAGGAAAATCTAATAAAAAACAAAACAGAAGTGGAGAATTAATGAATCCATCTCTGTATTGGACTGGGGTAACTGGGGCCCACAGTTAGAGTTGATTCTAGGGGCCCGCCAGTTAAGCCATTTCTGGGCCCTCCAGTGGAGTTTCTTTTAGGGGCCCACTCTATAGCTACTGTAAATGACTGTACATCCCTCCTATACTCTACCTCTTGCTTTTTGCCTCTCTTTCTATGCTTTTTTGCCTCTTCTTGGGATGAAATATGCAGCTAAAAACAAATCCAGGTCTACCATTCTCAGGGGCCAATCAGGGTTTCGCCTATGAACCAGCCCGAGACTTGACCCTCCAGTGGAGTTGATTGCTATGGTCCATCCTACAGCTACTGTATATGACAGTACATAATGCACATTAAACTTTCATTCTGCCTCTCTTGCTCTGTCTTTTTCTCTCAAAATAAGCTGCAGGCCTGCCATGCCCAGGGACCCACAATGCCCAAAGACCCACTGGAAGTTTTCCCTGCTTTCCTGTGGGACAATCTGAGGTTGATCCTTCTCTATTAGCTAAGGCAGTGATACCCATTATACAAATGTACTGTATATTGGTATACATGGTGATCAAAGTAACAGGCAAAGTTCATTGAGTCAACTCAGCTCCATATAGCAGGATCATAGTATGCTCACCTAAATAGCATGTCCCTTTGCTCCAGCAGCATGGAAACCATAAACAACCAAGAAAGTCCAATGGGACAGTGAATGCAAGGTAGCAATAGAGTAAAATCAAAAGGGGGTGCGTGGCCTGAGCAGGGGATGTGAACGGACGTGTCTGAAAGACCTCTCCTGCAAGGACCACAGAACTGCGGCTCAAATAAGCCCTAAAACCCAGCAATCAGCGAGTTAAACTGACTGACATCCCTTCTCCGGAGGACAAGCTGTCTTTTAGTCCAATCCTGGTCCAAATCAGAGACATAGCACAGCTGTGCAGTTGCGGTAAGCCTAACGGCGGGAAAGCGCCATTTTCCCTCTCCTGCACTCGGGACTACCAACCCGGCTGAGCGACCTATACAGGCTCCCACAGCAGGAAACCAAAAACCGGAGCTGCGAGTGAAGCTTTAAAGGGAAAAGACGCAGCACGCCCGTGACTGCCTGGAGCCCGGCGTGCCGAAGACACACACTGCTGAAAGAAAAAAGCCACGGACCTGCTGCGGCGGGGGCCATCACAGCTCCCCCTCTCTCACCTTGGCGGGCCCCGCAACGCCCAGCCCAGGGGGCCCTCTCGCCGGGGGAAAGTGTCCCCCCCCGCCACGAGCCCGGCTTCCCACCACACTCCCCTTCCCCCGGTGAGTAAGTGGGGGTTTCCCCCCGGCCTCTCGGTACGGCGCTCGCCTCCGTACAACCCAGCGGCCCTTAGAATCGACTCTCTGCTGTCATTTTTTCAGAAGGCAGTTTGATTTTCTTTCCGGGAAATATGAGATAATTCCCACATTTTTTAACATCTTAAGCTTTTGCCCTGTCTGAGGAAGCGTACCCTGCAGTGGAGTGACCTATCCGGGCACTGTTGATCCCCTAGAAGGGGGTCGCCATCAAAAGCCAATCCACTTGTTCACTGTAGAACGCGGGGGACTGAGCAAATCGCCCTCTGGGTTTTAAACCCTTCTGTCTCGTACAGAACCCACTAAAAACTTTATTTGGGACCTTTTCTCCCCACATAAAGGTCACTCCTAAGCCGGATTCCCTTCCCCAAACCCTTTATATTGTTTGGTTTTAACATCTCCCTTTGACCAGAAGATCATTTTGCCTATACTACTTTAAATTCCCCCCAAACTTAAAACTCACAAGCCCTCCTGTATACCCTTAGCCGAATTTTTAAATAGTGGGTTGCTTTAAAACCATTTAACAAAAAATTTTTTTGCGTTATTAACTGCCATAAACGCTTATCATGGGGGGCATCAGAAAAACCCCCCAAAAACCAGCCCCCAAACTTCTGGATTCCCCTTCAACTCTATCTCAACGCAACACGGTAAAAAAAAGGGGTCTGCAATTCCCCTACTCCCCTTTGTCCTTTTGAGAAGGGGGAAAACCAAAAATCAGGATGATGTAGATCCCCCTCCTCTAACAACTTCAACCCTTCAAAAGTCTTCTTTCATTCCGCCCAGTTTAGACGGGCTTAAAGAAAAGATTTAGTTTAAACAGGATCTCTATCCCTTGGGTCCCGAACTGAACATATCGGACAAAAATACGGGGTTTTTCCCAAATTCTTAACCTCTAAAGACCCAATAGCGCTTTAGAAAGAGGAGGTCCAAAGGTTTCCCAATAAGACTTGATTTGAACAAGATTGTGTGCAAAAACGGGGGAATAAGGGGCATACCAGAAACTGTCACCCCTGCCAACTGGCGCTTTTGCAGACCGGGTGGGGCGGTTCTTTCCCCATTGCATGATCCAAGAGCTATAAAAGATAGAATTCATTTGAATCCCCCAAACCCGGCAACCTCCTACACAAACCCCGGATACCATTGCCCCAGTCCACTTTTTTAATAAAAAAAGATGAATTTTTAAGGGCGTTACGAAAAGTGGACTCCCTCCCAAATTAGGTTTCCCCCCTTTTCCCCCTTTTTCCCGCTTTTTCTGAAAGCTACAATGCTGGGGAAAAAGGGGGAATTTTTCGCCATATAGGGAAAATCACGAAAAAAAGGAATCCTTAAAAGATGGGGATTTCCCAGGAAGTGAAAATTTAAATTTAGAGAGGGCCCCTTTCCCAAAAATATTTGGTTTCTCAGCTGATGAACCCAACTCTGCCTTGAGGCTTTGGGGCCCCTTAATAAATCGATGTTTTTTACCCCTGCCCGGGAAAGGACAAGTAAAGCCCGGGAAATGATCAAACCTTTCCTGTGGTCCGAAAAAACCTCCCCCCTCCGTTTAAAACCCTACACTTTATTCAGTTTAATTTTCCCCTTTGGTTTGTGGTTTTTCCCTTTAAATGGGGTTCTGAGGTATTAAAAGGTCTTTCCTATGAAACTTCCCCCTGCGATTTGTTCACTTTTCCTCTCTTTTTAGATAGGAATTGCCCAAATGTCTTCCCTTACCTAAGGGAAAAAGGGGAATTTCCCAAGGTTTTTTCTTTGGTTTGGTTTATGCGGGGTTGGGGTTTTTTCTTTGACATCAAAGGGAAAAAACTTTGTTTTTTCCCAGGTTGTTAAATTTTTGAGATAGGGTTTGCCCTTTTTCCCCTTTTCCCCAACCCCTTGAAATTTTCCCCTTTAAACCCTTAAATGGCAATTAAAAATCCTTTTTTTAAAATATTGGGGAAACCCAAATTTTCCCCCCTTTTAAAAGATCATTGATGTGGAAAGACGCTTTTTTAAATTCGGGTTGCAGATGAAATTTGTTTACAGGAGACGCAATTGTTTCCCTCGGATGCACACCCCCTGAAACCCAATAAACGTTTCCTCAAAAATTTTTTCAGGCACTTTTCCTTTAAACAAAAAAAAGAGGGGAAATTGCTATTCAAATTTAAAAAACTCGTATCTTTTCTACTCACTAAACCCATTTATCCCCCCTTTGGGCCCCGATTGTTATTCTTTTGTGGTTTAAAATTTACCCAATATACACTTACTTTTTTTTTATGCCCAAAAATAGAAAACCAAAATTATTTTTCTTTAAAAAATTACTTTTCCCTACCCGGCCCAAAAAAAATGGGGGGGAAAGGGGGGCCTAATGGGTCTTTTGGAAAGATTTCAATATAGGGGGTTGTTTAATTTGGGTTAAATAGGTCCAGACCCCCGGGAATTTCCCCACTCCGACCAAAAAAGACTTTCTTTTTGGAGGAAAAAAAAACCTCCATGATTTTATGGAGATATTTACACACCACGAAAGGGACTAAATTTTCTTTTCACATCCTCTTCTGCCCACTCTAGTTGGACTTTTTCCCTAACAGATAAGTTTGTTCTCCCGCAGATGGTCCCCTAAAAAATTTGGCCACAAAATTTTTGGTTTCTGCACATCCCCCATTTGGCCTGTCCCGGGAAAACCCTCCCGTTTTTTTCCCAAAAAAATAGAATGTGGCCCAAAAAAAAACCAACCCTTTCTTTTAAAACCCCCCAAACCTTGTTCCTATTTTAAAAAAACCCCCTAGGGGAAATTACTTCTCCATAAACGATTTTATTTTCCCCCCCTACAAACAACCCGGGTTGTGAAACCAAAAGGCCTTTTCCAGGGGTATTTACCCAAAATAGTAGTAAAAAGGGAAGGGGGGGTTTTTCTTTTCCCAATTATTGATGTTTTGGTAGAAAAAAATTAAAAGAGAACAAAGTCCTTTAAAGAGACCCCCTTCTGAAGAAAATTTAAAAATTACCTCTAAAAAATTCCCAAAATGCCTACCCCCTACAGTATCTTAAAAAGTATAAAAGGAAAATCTACCCAAATTTTTAAAATGAAAAATTTTATTTTCCAAGGTGTTGGGGCCCGCAAAATTTGCTTGCCAAAAGGGGTTTAAAAGGTTCAAAAAAACCCCCCAAAAACCCAAGATCAAAAAACCTTCCCTTTAAATCAGGGACAAAAAACCCAAAAAACCCATCTGAATACCCGGGGTTAATTTTCCCGATTATTTTTTCCCAAAATTGTATAAATTTTCCCGATCAAACAAAGATCTCTTCCCCCCCTCTGATAAAAGAGATTAATCTTTTCCTTTTCCCACATTTTGCTCTCCCTAACGGGGAAAAAGTACAACTTAAATTCCCCAAAACACACATTTTTAAACACATTCGGGAAATTGGGGTTTAGCTATTAATGCAAGTAAATTAAATAAGACCCCAGATCTGGACGGACTTTCAAATGAATACTATCGTCTTTTTGCAGACATTTTACTCCTCCACTGTTTTCCATTATTTTCAATGTTTTCGCAAAAATCCTCAAACCCACGTAAAGAGATTTTACAAGCTACCCATTTCCACACCCTAAACAGGGAAAGAAACCGGATAAAAGGGATCTAATTATCGACCCAAAATTTCCCCTCTTAAACAAAGATATCAAGTTTTTATTTCCAAAAATTTTTTTCCCCCATTTAAACCTAAAATTTTTCCCCCCCCCCTATTCATAAAGGATCAAAATGGATTTGTGTGGCAGACAGACCCAAAAGACGATAATACCGTCTATTAGATTTAGTGAAAAATTTCAAACAAATTGATGAGGATGTTTGGCTTTTTTTGTAGACGCCTGAAAAGGCCCTTTTATAGGTCAATTGGCTCTACATTGGGGTTGACACTGCGGGGAAAAAATTTGGATTTTCTTTGGGTTTCTTTTTGTTTTGTATTATGGCCTTATATATAACCCCGTTTTGCCCCAAATACTCAACCCCTGGGTTTAAAATTTTAAATCTTTTAATTTAAAACCCAAAAGGCACATGGGCAGGGGTTCCCTTTCTCCCCCCCAAAACTTTGTATTGTGGGTTTAGCCCCCTAGCCCAAAAGGGTTTTGAAAAAACTCCATTATTCCGGTTACAGAACATTTACATTCCCTCATAAAATTAGCCTTACGCTGATGACATTTATGGGTTTTCATTTTCGAATACCAAATCTTCCCCTCCCGGGGTATTTTGATACGTTGCAAATTTTTTTCTAAATCTCTTACTAAAAACTTAACAAAAAAAAAGTCCCCTATTTCCCCGGGTTAAAAACACCCAGTCCCAAATTTTTATTTTAAAAAAGTTCGGCTTTCCAATCTCCCAACATCAGTGAATTACTTTTTGGTATTTTAAGTTACTAACTTCCCCCCCCGTTAAAATTTCCACAAAATTTTTAATTTCCCTTTGCAAGACTTGAAAAAGAAAAAAAAAGATTAAGTTTAAAAGAGCTTCTCCCGGAGGCAAGGGTAAATATTGTTTAAAATGTTTTTATTACCAAATTTTAAAGTATTTATTTCCCGCACCCCCCCCCCTACATAATTCCCACAATATATTTTTAAACAAAATTTCAACGGGCCTTTTTTTTAAACCCTTTATTTGGAAAAGGTTAAAAAAAAACAAGAATTAAAAAAAAATCTATTATTCCACAGTTTTTAAGGAGGGAGGATTTGGGGGGGGGGGTTTCCCAAAAAACAGGGATATAAACCCAAAGCTATACTTTCGAACAGGGTTTTTAAATTTAAAGGCTAGATAAATTTCTTCCATTTCCTGGGGTTCATTGGAAAAATTGGGTTTTAAACCCCCCCTACGGTTGGCCCCACCCCTTAAAGCCTTTAATCCCTTTGGGGCTACATTCCAACCTCCCCCCTGGGCTCTTTAACTGAAATTTTTTTTAAACTAGGGGCTTTTCATGTCCTCCCCCCAAATTGGGTAAACCCTCCAAAAAAAAAACACCAAACCCCCTTTCCCCCTTTTTGGGCGTTGGAACCAAAAATTTTTTATTTTTAAAAAGGCCATATTTAAATTTAAAATAACAGCAGATCCAAATTTTTTAATAAGGGAACAAACTTTAAAACCCCAAAAGCAGAAAACCCCCAGCCACTCCCCCCCTACCTTTTAAAATTTTTATTTTTTCCCAAAAACCTTCAAAATCCGCCCCCCTATTACAAAAAAAAAAAAAAACCCCAACTCCCTACCCCTCCAAAATTTTCCCCTTTTTCAAACAAAAAACTTTTTAAAAATTTTTTTCCTTATTTTTTTTAAATCTCCTTTAAACCCATCACCTTTTAAAAAACCCCCCATGAACAAATTTAAATTAACCTCTCCAAAAATTCCTATTAAAAAATTTAAAACACCAAACTACCCCTAAAACTAATTAAAATTTAAACCCCCAAAAATTTTTAAAACCAAAATACACCCCTTTTTTAAAATTTCCTCCCACCCTCCCATTCCCCCTTACCTTAAACCTCTTAACATCTTTACAACCCCCCTCCTTTCCCTTTTTTTGAACCCACAAACTTTTTTAAAAAATTCTTTCCAATCCCAATACCCTTAAAACTAAACATTACCCCCCCCAACTCAACCCCAAAAAAAAAGATTTAGGGTTTTTGTTTGTTTTTAGGGGGGGAAAATTTTTTTCCAATTTTAAAATGGGGCCCCAAAAACTTTGGTCAAAAATTTTTTCGGGGGCCCAAAATTGGAAAATTTCCCATTTCTCCGTGTTTTTTAGAAGTAAATTTTTTAAACAGGGGTCCCAACCTTCCAATGGGTAATTGCTGAGCTTTTCCCGGGAAAAAACCCTCGGGGATGGCTGCCCCTTCAAAAAAAAGGCCCCCTTTGGCATTCCTGGTTATTTTATTTTGTCTAAATTTTTTAAAAAATTAATTTAAAAATTTAAAAAATCAATAAACATCCCTTCCAAGGAAGTGCCTTTCCCCTTTTTTTGGGTTTTAAAAAGGGCACTACATTTGGGGCTTTTTTTTATTGGCACCATTCTAGCTGGGGACCCCCCTTTTTTTTTTTGCTAGCTGTTTAAATTTTAAAACCCCCCCTTTTTTCTTTTAATCTCAATTATTTGGTCCCCTGAACCTTTCCCCCCCGTTTTTGGGTTACTTTTTGTATGGGGTTTTCCCTTTGTTTCCCCCTTTTTTGGGGCTTTAAAAATTAAACGGGGTGGGGTTGGGTATTATTGTTTCAACTCTTACAAAATTTTATATCAATTAAAAACAATGTTTTTTAAAAAATAAAATCAAAAAAACCCAATTTTGTTAGTATCCATGAAAAACCCAAATTTTAAAAGGCTATGAGGGGAAGGTGGGGGAAAGGTGGGTGCCCCGGCAAACAACGGGTTTTAAAGTTTTGGGTTTTGATTTTACTCTATTGCCACCTTGCATTCCCTGTCCCTTTGGACTTTCTTGGTTGTTTATAAATGGTGATTCAAAATTTTTTTAAAACAAAAGGAAAATTTTTCCCAAAAAGCACCCATAAATTTAAAAACTATCTATTTTTTTTATCTTAGGTTTACCCTTTTTTATTTATTGTATTTTTAGTACATTGTATTTTAATTTACTGCATCTCACAACCATGTTTACATCTTAATACATTTTTATTTCTGGAGAAATAAATTTAAAAAAAATGTACATAGAAATGTTGAAAAATTTTTTTTTTTGGAAGTCAAAAATATTTTTTTTCATTTTACTGTGGAGTCTAAGGAAAAAAACTTTCTTTAAAATTGTTTTTCAGAGGCAACCAACCCTTAAAAATCATACTTACATTCAAAAGCAAACACGCACATAGACAAAAAGGTTTTAAAAAGGGAAATTGGGTTTTTCCCTTATCCCCGGGATATAACTACTCAACAAAACACTTAAAAAAGCCCCTTTACATTTAACAATCTGAAAATATATTCATTTACTAACCCCCAATGGAAAAAATTTTTTAGGGATTCAGATACTTTCGCCCCTGCCTGGAAAAACAACTTCATTAATAAAAAAAAAATACAATATTTACTATGAGAATCAATATGAAAGGTGCAGAAAATGCAATTTAGAAGCAAAGTATAAGGCTGTTCTAGACAAAATCTTTTTATTTTTTCTATATTTCTGCCCGTTTAAAATGTTAATTTAGAACGGGGTATTTTGTGGCAATTGATGTTCCATTTAAAAATGAAACAAGGGTACTTTTATTTATGTCTGAATCAGAAAGTTGAACGATTTTGTTCTATTACAACAGAGAATCAGGAGTTATTTTCTATGATTTGCTTGTAGGGTTTATAATAATCAAATATAGATACTATGAGTGACACAGTTGAAAATATTTGATTCCTTGCAGTCCAGCTGCACTCTCTGGGCGACATGTCAGAAAAAGAGGCCCCCCCATGTTTAAATTTTAAGGTTTCATTTTTAAAAGAAAAATATAGTATGCCCTTTTTTGGAAAAATGTCTTTTAAAACTGGGTTTTTGGTTTTACTTTGCATTGCATTGCCCTATCTTAAGTTTAAAAACTAGCATATTTAGGCTTTTAACTTAAGCCAAATTAAATTTGCATGCCCGGCGGGAAAAACCCGTGCCTAGTTTTTTTATATGACTGTTCATACAAATATAGAATAGGGCCACAATGTTTTTTTTGCCACAAAATTCACCAAAAAAAAGTCGAAGCCCAATACTGACATGTCGCCCTACATTTTTTTTTTATGTTTTTTTTATGAATAAAAAAACCCAAATTTTTGGACCAAAAAAGGGTAATTTATAGCCCATCTTGTCAGGGGGGGGTTTTTTTTTGCAAACCTTCGAGGAAGATATTTATAGAGGAAGTTAAAAATGATCTTATGTGGGGCTTTTTTTTGGCAAGGGATTATTCGATTAAATTTTGTGTGTGGGGATATGTTGGGCTTTTTCAGGATTTGTTAAAATTAACCTTGGGATTTTGGGGTTTTTTTGGGGTTTGCAGGGTTTATTTAGTAAAATGGGGGACATGTTTGAACGGGGGGTTTCGCCGAAGTCGGCGCCTTTTTTAGCCTATTGACTAGTGCAGCCCCAATTTCTTATATTTTTAAACGGGGGGCCCGCGGCCCTTTTTTTTGCGCCTGAGATCGGGGGGGGGGTGTGGGGGTGTGTTCACTACAACCATAGAGCTTTAAAAATTTTATAGCCCTTTAGTTCAGCAAAAAACCCGGGTGCATTAATGCTGGAACAGGGTAAACCCTTGCCCAAAATGGTTTTCCGAAACCCCGAATTTTAAATTTTTGGGGCTAGAATGGCCCGAAATTTTGACCGTAGTAGACTGAGTTGAGATTCAGGTGCATTATACAATTCTACTGTGTGCAAAAAAAATGACGCCTGGGCACCAGAAATCATACATGTTGCCCTATATCACTATTATTTAGTAGTTTTTCCCTAGAATTGTGTTTTAAAACTTTTTGTTTATTCGGGGGTTCTGGTTGATGGGTATGCAAAAATTTTTTCGCATTATGGCCAACCCTTTTAAGAGGGGAATTGGGGGAAAAAAATTTCTTAAAAACCCCTCCTGATTGCAATTAAGGGTTTGGGGAAGGCCCTGATTACCCGAGCTTTAAACCCCCTGACAACTTTACCATAAAGTAGGGTTCAATGAGATAAGAACAAAGGATGAGCTTCTATTTTCCATGGGTTGTGACTGGTATTTCATCTGATAATGCAGCTCATTCTTCTTATGCAGTTGAATAGTGGTAATATCAGACACATCTCACAGAAAAGAGCAGCTACATTTCTGAGCAAAAAAAAAGTTTCATGCAACTCCATCTTAAAATCTTACTAGCAACCAGGACCTTTCCACAAATAAGAAGTTGCCTGATGTGTAACATGAGCTTGGGCACAGAAACCCTTGTAAATAATTCTGGTGGCTGTGATGGAAGTAGCTTTGGTGTCGGTCCATAGCAACCCTTGCCGGTACATAGACAGTATATATGTATACAGAGTCAAGATGCTTGTATGTGCCTGCTTGGTGGAGACATTAGGGAAAACCGAGTAATTTTAATACATCACATGGTAGCCAGCATTTTTACTGTCACTGCAATTGTTTATGTGATCCCACATTCGACCGCACTTTTTACAGATTAAAAGGGGGAGTAAATATTTTATATATATTTTGTAAAGTGATGCTTTAAAATCCATACACCTCATTCTATAATCATGAGAATCCTATACAGTTCTGATTTAAGGGAAAATAAGAGGCCAGAAGTCCCAACTTCCTTGATGAAGCTCTAATTTCCTATGCAGTGTGGAAAATAAGTATTTGATACACTGGCGATTTTGCTACAGTTTTCCCACCTAAAAAGAATGGAGAGGTCTTTAATTTTTATCATGGGAAAACAAACTGTGAGAGACAGAATCTAAGGTAAAATCCAGAGAATCACATTGTATGATTTTTAAATAATTAAATAAGTATTTGATCACCTACCAATCAGCAAGAATTCTGGCTCTTATATACCTGTTAGTTTTTCTATAAGAAGCCCTCCTACTCTGCACTCATTACCTATATTAATTGCACCTGTTTGAACTCATTACCTGTATAAAAAACACCTGTCCACACTCTCAATCAATCACACTCCAACCTCTCCACCATTACCAAGACCAAATAGTTGTCTAAGGATACTATTGACAAAATTGTAGACCTGCACAAACCTGCAATGGGCTACAGGGCAATAGGCAAGCAGCTTGGTGAGAAGGCGACAACTGTTGGAGCAATTATAACAAAATGGAAGAAACACAAGAAAACTGTCAATCTTCTCAGTATGGAGCTCTACACAAGATCTCACTTGTAGCCAATCTGCACAAGTCTGTAATGGGCTACAGGACAATAGGCAAGCAGTTTGGTGAGAAGGCAACAACTGTTGTCGCAAATATTAGAAAATGGAAGAAACATAAGATGACTGTCAATATTCCTGAGTCTAAGGCTCCATGCCTGATCTCTCCTCATGGGGTAAAGATAATTCTGAGAAAGGTCAGGAATCAGCCTAGAATTACCTGGGATGACCTGGTCAATGACCTGAGTAGAGCTGGGACCACAGTATCAAAGTTGTCATGGATTAAAATCCTGCAGGGAACACAAGATCCCTCTGCTCATGCCAGCACATGTTCAGACCCATTTGAAGTTCGACAATGACCATTTGGATGATCCAGAGGAGGCAGTGGAGAAGGTCATGTGGTGAGATGAAATCAAAATAGAATTGTGTGATTTCAACTCCACTTGCATTATTTGGAGTAAGAAGAAGGATGAGTACAACCCCAAGATCACCATCCCAACCGTGAGGCATTGGGAGTGGAACCATCATAATTTGGGGGTGCTTTTCTGCAAAGGGGAAATGAAGAATGCACCATATTGAAGGGAGGATGGATAGGATCATGTATTGAAAGATTTTGTCCAACAAACTCCTTTCCTCAGTAAGAACATTGAAGATGGGTCGAGACTGGGTCTTCCAACATGACCTTGACCTAAAACACACAGCCAGGACAACTAAGGAGTTGCTCTGTAAGAAGCATTTCAAGGTCCTGGAGTGGCCTAGCCTAGTCTCCAGACCTGAACCCAATTTAAAACCCTATGGAAGGAGCTGAAAATCAATGTAGCCCAGCAATAGCCCCGAAACTTAAAAAGATCTGGAGAAGATCTGTATGGAGGAGAGGGCAAAAATCTGTGCTGCATTGTGTGCAAATTTGTTCAAGATCTACAGGAAAAGTCTGACTTCTGTAATCACAAACAAAGGTTACTGTACCAAATGTTAATTTCTGTTATTCTACTGTATTCAATACTTATTCCTTGTAATAAGATGCAAATTAATTAGTTAAAAATCATACAATGTGATTTTCTGGATTTCCTTTTTTAGATTTACAGTTGAAGTGTACCTACAATAAAAATTACAGACCTCTCCATTCTTTGTAGGTGGGAAAACTTGCAAAATTGCCAATGTATAAAATACTTATTTTCCCCACTGTACCTGTCTACAAGACAAAGCTGAAAGGAATCAGCATCTCTCAAGCCTGTACTGGAGGTGGGTTCCAATTAAGGGACCATTTATTTGATAAAAATAATGTTAAAGACACTTCCTATTGTCCTTTCACATGAGAGACAGTGTTGCAATACATACTGTATTCAATTAGTGGTTTGTAAAATGTTAGGGTATATGTTGTGTAAACCAACATGAAAAGAAGTTAAGGTTTATTAAAACAATTATTTCAGTCAGATGAATTACATACATGACCCAGCTATTTTTATATTATTATTATAATAATAATAATAATAATAATAATAATAATAATAATAATAATAAAACATGTTTTTTTCAGTATTCGATAGGTATAATAACTAAATAAATACTCTCACTGATCACATAACAGTTTAACCAAATATCTTGCACTGCTCATTCAGTCTGTCATTATCTGGAAATAAAACGTTGCTTTTTAATCTCTGAAACAAAGAAATAGAGTCAGCAATTACACAAATGTACTTCAAAGGTCTCAGTCAAAGGCTTTATTCCAGTTTTATTCTGTTCAGAGGAATCATTAAAGTTGACAGAATACTTATTAACATTAAAAAAGTACAATGTAATTAATGGTCTATATATTCTAAATGGTATAATGCCAAGTTCAATGTATTCATAGGCAATACTAATAGCAAGCTGAAAACAACGACATGAATTGACAAAGTATATGTTTTAATCTTCCCTAATTTTCCATGAATTTGGATGTTGAGAATAAAAAATATACCTATCTGGCCCTAATGAAGAATAATGCAAATGGAAAGCTTGACTATAGAAACCGATCACATAACTGCAGAATTATCTTGTAAATTGCACTAAAACATACATGGTGTGCAACAAATTTATTATCACTCCAATTATAGTGAATTTACGAAATAAGGGCATGGTTAGGTGCTAAAGTTACAGTATTAGCAACAAACACAAAGGGCGACATGTATTAAAGGGTTTTTCACCCTTTTTCTGGCGTACAATGTACCAAACTGAGCCGGCTACGATGTCTAATGCGCATATTGTATGCCTAACATGAAGGGATGTTCTGGGGGTGTTCTGAGGGCAGTATGGAGGCGTGTCACACCACATTCATAAGATTAGACACATATAAGAATGTGGTTCGGCAAAACTAGGTGCATTACTGCTCCAACATGTAAACCTATTTCAATGTAGTATGCCTGAGCCTGAGGAGTCGAAGTGTAGCTAGATTTGCTGTAAGGGGCAAAAATGTCCAATATTTCTCATCTTACACCAGTACAATAAAAGTAAATTATAATTATCAAACTGTATAAAATTGAATTATTTAAATTTAATAAAAAAATTTATCTTATAAAATTAATATAAAAAATATAAATATCCAAAAATATAAAAAATCCCCTATGAAAAAAATTTAAAAAAAATCTAAAACTAATTTTACTTTAAATTTTAAAAAACCCTTTGAGTTTGGGATGTTCGGGGATTTTTAAAAAATTTTAATTTTGAATACTTTAAAATTTTGAAATGTTTTTTTTGCTGCTCTCACCCTTTATTCCACCCCGACAAGACCCAGCACACCCCCGGGTATTGGGGTTTTTTTGGGGTTTCCTCAAACAGGATCATTTCCCAAATTAGCTTTCTTAAACGGGCCCTTGCTATTTTTAATGATTTTTCCCCTCTTTTTTTCCAAAGGTTTGTATACCCTTTATTACATGTTAAAGCGCTTTTAATTTAATGCCCTAAGTTCCTTTTAATGAGTCTAAGACATAGTCGAGGCCATTGAACTTTAGACCCCATTTATAATGCAAAAAAAACACTTCAAACTTTCAGGCGCTTTTAAAACATTTGAAAATGAAAACTAAACTTTTCCCCAATTCAGCCCCTTCCTTAAAATGCCCGCCCAAAATGTGCAAGTTTTATGTAAAAAACGGTGGGGGGTTGTATGAAAAAGAAAAGTACCATAAATTTTGGCATAATTTGGGGCCAAAGGGAATGTATCAAATAGGGAATTTTTAAACTTTTTTTTTTAATTTGTTTAAATTTAAATTTTTTCCCTAAATTTTAATAATCCGTAAAAAACACGGGAATTAATCAAATGGGAGATTCAAAATAGGGGGGGGAGTGTTATAAAGGCTGTTTTCAGGAACGGGTACCCTGGGGGAAACCCAAAGGCCCTTTTTTCAAACAAACACTTTGAAAATTATAAATGGGCCTGGAAAAATTGAGGGGCTGCATACAAATTTCCCATTGGATTTTTGGGGCCAATAATTTTAAAGCTATTATCTTTTTCCCATCCCAAATTGTAAAAAAGATTTAGTCGGGCTTCTTATAAGGAAATATATGGACAAATTTTGGGTCTTTTTAAAGGGCCAGAAAATCCCAAACCCAAATGCGGGATCTAAAACCCTGGCTGGAAAGAAATTATAGAAATTTAAAAAAAGGTCCCAAAATGTTTTTAATTTGGGAAAAGCAGCCTAATAAACAAAACCAAATTTAGAACAACAAAAAACAAAAAAAATGAATCTTGTAGAATGAAAATAGAAATTCAATAAAAAATAAACTAACGGGGAGAGCAAAAAAAATCTTTTTTAAAAACTTAAGTTAATTTTAAAACAAAGGGGGAGTCTCTTTGAATCGGGGCATAATTTTTTTTTTTACTAGGGTTTATGGACTTTTAAAAAAAAATTTAGGACCTCATCTATGAAAATTTCTGGGTTTTAAAAATTTTTTTTTTGCTGCCCTTTAACAACCAATCAGGGGCCCCCCCCTTTCATTTTTTTCAGAGCCTATTTGAAAAAAAAGGTGAGCTCCGTTTGGGTTCCCCTTGGTAACAAAGATAGTTTAACCAAAGAAAAATTTTTCCCATACAGGAGGCCCCCATAATGTCTGACGGAATTTTTTTTGTGATGTCAGGGGCCACTCCATTTCTTATTTACCTTCATTTTGGCCCTGCTTTTAAAACAAAATTTCTTTTTAAAAAAGGACAAAAATCCAAGTTTTTTTTTTTTTTCTTATTTCCCATTAAAAAATTTTTTTTTAAAGGGGGGGGGGGGGGAAAAATATGGTACCAGTTGGGCCTATGTCTACAAAATTGCTGGATTTTTGGTGGGGTTTTTCCGGAAAATTCAGTATTTTGAATCCGGGCCAAAAATCCAAACCTTTAAACCAGTCGGGGGAACCCCTAAATAGAAAAATCTGTGCTGTAGTCAAACACAGCACTGTTTTTTTTTTTTGTTTGAGGGATTTCCAAAATCAAAAACCCGGGCCCGGGGAAAAAAGGGGAACGGGTTTCCCTATTCTGATAAACCCGGCCCTGGGTATTCCCCGGGGTCCCAATGTATTACAAACCGTAAAACCTAAAAAGCAATTTTCTAATAAACTACAGAAAAAAAAAAAAGAATCCGGGGGAATGGGGCCCTTTTAAAAATGCAGGGCAAAAATTTTGTTGTTTTTTTTTTTTTTTGATGGGGTTTTTTTTTTCTTTTTTTTTTTTTTTTGAATTTGGGATGTTATAATTTTTTTGGGGGCTTTTTACTTTTGGTTGAGGGAAATTTTGATGCTATTGTTTTTAATTCTTGGTTTGTTTTGCCTTTTTATGATAGTATCTTTGCAATTAAAACTGTGTTGTTAAAATTTTAATTTACAAAATAAAAACACAAAAACCAAAGGGCATGTAAAAAAAATGAAAATTAAAAAAGTTTTGAAAGTCATGAATTTTTTACAAGAAAAAATACTTTTAAAGAAGGGGCCCTTTTAGGGGTTCTTGGCTCCCTATTTTAACGGTGCGGTAGTTTTTTTAAACAGGTAAACTGTTAAAATGTAGGGCATCCCAGATTAAAAAAATGGAAAACTTTTCCCCTTTTAACCCTGCATTGTTTTTCTTTCCCACTGCTCCTTTCCCCAAAAATAAAATAAAATAAAAAAAAGCGGGGGTTTATTTAAAATTTACCTTTCAATTTATGCAAACCAAAAAGTGTGACCTGCACTATATGATTTCATTTAAAATGCCTCTGGTCACAGAAATTGAAAATAATAAAACAGCTCGTGCCATAAATATATTCCCTTTTTTTCCCCTTTGATTTAAAATTTTTGAAAATTTTTAATTTTTGGCTGAGTTTTTAAATAATTCTTTCTCCAGTTCTTTAAATTTTTTTATTTTTTTCCTTTTGGATAGAAAAACAGAAGATCCCCCCCCTGCAATATAGAAATCAGATTTGCCCTACAGCCCTTCTAGGGGGAAATCTAAAAGCATAGCGCATTTTTTTTTCAAAATTTTGGGCAAGCATTCTGAAAAAGGTCATAAAAAGGTCAAAACTTATTTTGTTTTTACAGGTTTGGGAATGACTTTTTAAAATTTAATTTTTTTGTGTTTGACTATATTGCAAAATCAAATACGGTATGTTCTTTTACTATTTTAACCTATGCAGCTCAGATTCATAAAACAGATTACACAATTCATTATGATTTTAATACTAATAAATAAGTTGCTTTTCTACTGAAGAAAAAACATTTCATAGGATATGCTTTGAGATATATATATATATAATATATATATATAAAATATATATATATATATATATATATATATTTGTGTGTGTGTGTGTGTGTGTGTTGTGAAAGTATAATCAGTAGTCATTGATATTTTTCAGTGGAGAGATCTGTTCATATCGGTGTGCACCTTAACACTTTATCTTCTATTAAACGCAGAGGTGTTCAATTTGAACAAAATCATCACCACAAGTAAGGCCTGATTTAAACAAGACTTTTTGATAAAATAAACAAAGGTGGACCATTCACCTGGATATAATTAATGGTCAAATGAAACATTTTTAAAATCATAATAACATACATAGAAATGCTCAGCTATCTCTTCTATTTACAGCCATTGCTGGTAAAACCTTACCATGTCAAATGGGTAAAGAAATCCTTGTTCTCCCCAGATGTTGATTTCCAATAGAACCACAAAAAAGGTTTAAAGAACCCTTTTAACTAGATGCCGACTGCCCATTGACTACTTACATTTGGCCGTCAACATCTAACAAAGATGTTTTAAAATGTCTGTGCAGAATTTACAGCTGTTCACTAATTGTGCAGTTAAGAGAATGGAGAACTGTCCACTGAGATGGCAGGGATGGATTATTACTGCTCCTGCCTTCTCTATTGTTGTATATATGGTGCTCAATGAGAGATGTATACAGAGATATGCAGGAAACTCCTTGGCTTCCAGGACCCTGATGATCAAATAGCCACCGGGGCTCAGTAGTTGCAGATGCTGCTGGATCTTATCAGATCAGTTCATACAGGAGGCTGTATTTTCTGTTAAACTGTAACTAATATACTAGCCCCAGTTACAGGTGAAATCAGCAAAAAAAAAAAAATATCTAAAAATCTCCTCTAAAGGTCTTTTTCTGACCTTCTGGGAGGAATCGAGTATGTAATATGTAAATAAATAAACACAGAAAAAATATTTTTTTCACCATTTCTTTGATATAAAAAAACCCTAATTTAAAAATAACAAGAATAAACTCCTACATGTCAGGAGGAACAGGTCTTTTTTATTAGGATAACCTAGAATTATAGCACTCAAACCTTCCTGTACCAATGAAAATGAACCCAGTCAGGAAGGAAGGGGCACAACCCGATCAGGAACTGGTTGAATGTTAAGTAATGCAAAATGCAAAAGTATGCTGGAAGCATTTATTTTGCAATAGCATCTATGATTAAAGCCTTAGTTTAAAAAAGATAAAGATTTGATAAAAAATTGTTGTTGCGGAGTGTTCTTATAATATCATGTGTAAACATTTTTATGTAATTATATACATCTACAATTTAGAAAGTTGTTTTGGATTTAATTAAAAAACAATAAAGTTCAGTAGTTTACAACTGCGGCTTAAAAACTTAGTATATTAAATTAAATTTTTATCATCTTGAAGTTGGTCGTGTGTTAATTTACATGTAAAACTTTCAAAAATGGCTAAAAATATCTGAATGTGTTTAGACCAAATATTTAGTACAACTCAACCAGCTGAAATATTTTTGTTAATGTTGCACAAATGGCTGTTAGCAAGTAATTCCATACTGGTTTGCTTTTTGCAAATAATAAAGTAAACATAAGTGATTGTCATCTGTGAATATAGATTAGTGTTGAGCGATTACGTTGGCTATCATCGATAAGGTTTTCGATAGTGAGCAGTCGATTATGAGCGATGACCATTAAAGTCTATGGGAGAGCAACAAAAACCTTCATTCTTACACCCAAACAGGGCTGGAGAAGCTTTGGAATTAACATCCACAACAAATGGATACCTGCTACACCCTTTGGCACAACACTTAGTCTATAAAAGCCAAAGAAAAAAATTCAAACACCATTCACTATCCCTGTCTTGTACCACAGCATAACCCTTAACCCTGCATAAACAACAAATTAAAAAGTGCCAGAAAGCAGTATTTTTTTGAACCATCATTTTACTTGAACTGGACATTGAATATCCCTGGGCCTGGAATGCAGCATGACCCTAAAAACCTGCATGAACCCACAGATTAAAAGTGCCGGAAGAATGCAGTCTTTGAACCACCATTTTAGTTGAACTGGACATTGACAAACCCTGTCCTGGACCTCAGCATGACACTTAAACCTGTCTGACCCACAGATTAAAAAGTGCCAGAAAAAGGAGTCTTTGAACCACCATTTTAGTTGAACTGGACATTGACAAACCCTGTCCTGGACCGCAGCATGACTCTTAAACCTGTCTGACCCTCAGATTAAAAAGTGCCGGATAAAGGAGTCTTTCAACCACCATTTTAGTTGAACTGGACATTGACTATACCTGTCCTGTGCCACAGCATGACCCAGGGCCGGAGTTACAGTGGGTGCGGTGAGAGCCCAGCTGGCGTCCGTCATCTATTAACACCAGTTAAAATGCCCTGGTGAAAGCAGCAACAAAAAACTGTCGTGCTGAAGCAGAGTGCGGAAGCGGAAATGTGAGAACTCCAGCCTTCCTCAGTACACAGTCAAGACCTGGGTAGCGCTTGCCCCTCCATATGAGTGGGGGACCAATTGAGCTCACTTGGAAATACTGGTGGTTAACCTCCTGTTCCACCCATGTGCCCTTTTTCTTGGCATTCTTTTTCTCATTTTACTCAAAAGTTGCTGGAGGAAATTGTCTCTGTACTTTGTTCCCTGTCCGTGCTCCATACTCCATGTCCTCTGAATAACCTACATCTGGTCAAGTTTTCCTGTACCTCCCTTGTACAATCAAGGAATTTTTACCAGCTATTTTGTACATGCAATTTTTTAGTAGTTTAATTCTAAAAACACATTTTTAAAATAGCATGGAATCCCACCATGTCTTTGTTTCTTTTTTTTTTAATTGTTTTAAAATACGTTGTCTCAATACAGGGATTGATAGTTATGTTAAAGATCTTGCAAAAACAAGTCATTTTTCAATATTTGTCAATTAACAGTGGGCCTACCTATTCCTGTTTCTGACAGCACCATTACCCTTGAGCCACTCTTGACAACTGTGAAGAACAAATGTCTGTTAGAAACAACATTTTTTACAATAGAACCTGTAGTCTAGCTGCATGTCACAGCAAAATGCCCCCCAAAAATTCAAAGCATGACCCTTGAGCCACTTTGGACAATTGTGAAGAACAAATGTCTGTTAGAAACAACATTTTTTAGATTAGGACCTGTAGTATTTCTGCATTTCAAAGCAGCATGACCCAAAAAATTATAAATATGACTTCTCAGCCACTGTTAAAAATTGTGAGGGAGAAATGCCACTTAGAAGCCACATTTCTGTTCCAAAGGACCATGAATATTGTTGTATCTCACAGCAACATAACCCCAAAAAATTATAAATATGACTTCTCAGCCACTGTTAAAAATTGGAGGGAGAAATGCCACTTTAAAAGCCACATTTTTGTTCCAAAGGACCATTTTTATTGGTACTCACAGCACATGACCCCAAAAAATTAAAAAATGACTTCTCGCACTTTTAAAAAAATTGGGAAATGGAAAAAAGCCACTTAGAACCACAATTCTTTTCCAAAGGACCAAATTATGTGTATCTCACACAACATGCCTCAAAACCTTTTGACAAAGCAAAACTTCTTAAGATAAAGGGAGTAAAGGGAAAAACGTGTTGTTTATGAAACCTTGCTGTCTTTTTACAGTCTCCTCACAGAAAAACCCAAAATAAACTGGGGAAAAGAGAAAAAAAAATTGAAGAAAGAAAGACTTTTTTAAAAAAAAAGTTTTCAAGAGGACCATTTCTGTTTGAAGAGGAATGTGAAGTAGCCCGGGGCAAAAATCGGGCCCGGGCAATTCGGGCCACAACATCACGAGACCATGCCTGATTCATCTTGAGAAAGTCAAACATCCACATTATCTGGGGAACCCGGGATGCTTTGTCTGTAATACCCTCCAGCGTGCTGAAGGTCCACTCAGATATACCTGGCTGCGGGCAGACAACACCTCTAGGTGTGGCAGCGACTCGGGCCATTTCCATTTTGATATCCGGGAAGTCTATGGGCCCGGGAACACATACAAAAACAGGGTGTTAGACCAGAGAGCTGCACCATGATCTTAAGCGGGCCTCTGGGGTTTTGGGATTTGCCCTGCATTGCATCTTTGGGATGGTAAAAAAAGATTGCCAGAGGGGCACCCTTAGGGTTCTGCCACCTTGCCCCATCTGCCCGCTGGGGCCCCAAGGGTACTTGGCACGCTAAAATGCGTCACGCCTGAGTTGTTCCACCGTGACATTGAAGAACTAAGCAACCAACAGATGTCTCCATTGATCAAACACAAGGGCTCCATTCCTGCATTTTTTTCTCATTTGGGTGGTTTGGAAGGAAAGTGCTGAGTTTTGTTTTGTACCGGGGTCCAGGGGGAAAAGGCCACCCCGTAACTGTTGTTCATTTTGATGCCTTAATGCAGGATCATGTTGGAGGAAAGGAGCATCCAAGCACTCATGTAGAGAGGGGGCCTTTTTTTTCCCAAGCCTCTGGTTTAAGGGCAACTAGCAAACTCTCTTTCCCTTTTCTTTCCCCCTACCCTCAATTTGCGCCAACCTCTTTTCCCAAAGGGAGGGAGTCGGTAAAGTCGGTGTCTAGGAATACCTCCTCCCCTCCTCCCTCCGCTTCCTCCGGCACAGCTTCAACACAGCCCGACTTGCCTGAATGATGCCCCTAAGCGACGCTCCTTTCACTGCCCTGGGCCCCGAACCACTGCCTAAGGAAACCCATAAAATTTTGAAACTGTCGGGCCCTGTGGATTCAAAGGAGAGAAAGGCTCTGTGTACGCATCTGTGTCCGTCTCCTCCTCCATCACTAGCGGGACCTGTTGTTTCAGAGTGTCCAACATCGTTCCAGAACTAAGATCACCACAGTGCTCATGCGACAAGGGAAATCGTCCGCACTGACCATTTTTAGTGGCTTCTTCAAAACTGGTAAGGTGGTGCAAAGCTCTTTCACCTGCCTCCAATTTCGGTGGCTCAACACCCCGAGGTCCGCACCGCTGGCTTGTCAGGCCATGGGGCCCACTTCGTACTGCGAAATGGCATTGTGCTGCTGCCAAAATCGCTGGAGCATATGGAGGGTGGAATTCCAGCATGTTGCCACTCAACAATGAGACGGTTGACGGGGAGCCGAGCTGACGCTGCAACGCACCCAGCAGGACGAAGCAGGGGGCGAACGGGGGAAGTGCGAACTTAGACTTCGAGCCTTCCTCACAGGCAGTCCAGACCCGGGTAGCTCTTTAGAAATTTCTGGACGACAAGGTTCATGACATGTGCCAGGCAAGGGATGGCTCCAGCCTACCGATCTTAAGGCGGCCAGCAGATTTCAACACCGTTATCCCACACCCACCTTCCTGGCACAAGGTTCTTGGCACCCAGCCAGCGCTCGGTCTCGTTGCGGAGAGCCGTCCACAGCTCCTGACCTTGGTGTGGATGGTCTCCAAGACAGATTAATTTCAACACGGCCTGGTTTCTCTGGCACGTGATGCCACCAAGACCTTTGGGGAAAGAACTCTGCACCATCACTGCGGTTTTGAAGAGCGTGCCGCCGAGCCTGAGAGCCACCGTCCACCCCCAGGACATCCACCCAGCTCCCCAGTGACTAGTCACAGAGATATAGCGGCCTGGCCGTGCTTACTAGTCAATATGTGTCCGGTGGGTTCAGAGATGGACTTTTCGCGGCCACAATGCAGACAACGTGCTTGAAATTTTAGATGACAAACGTGGCTGGGCCAGGGCAGGGAACGGCTTTTCTTCAAAGAAATGCCCTGCTCGGCAACTGTTATTGGGGGCCATGCAAGGGCCATGAACGTGGCGGAACCCCATCTGTGTCCACCTACGGAAAGGCACACATTTCCAAGGCCAAAAGCCTGACAATAGCCGACATTCAGGCTTTTGCTTTGTATGGTTTGGGTTGAAAGTGTTATCATCCTTCTAGCTCGCCAAACCTGGAAGACAGAAGGCTGGCTGCTAGACTGGCCGTTGTACGGCGTGCAGGTCGCAAACGGCGGAAGGAGAAGGGGTAGTATGGGTCCTCTGTGGTGCTGGTGGTACCTCTGCGACGGTGGAGGCTGAAGCGGTGGTGGGCTGCTGATCCCTGATCATGACTCTGAGATACATTGGAACAGTAGCTGAGGACCTCTTGGTGGGTGGCTGAGGAGGAGGAGGAGGAGACAGAGGGTTGTGACAGTGGTTTGAGGCCCGACGTCGTCCTGTCCTTTTTTTTGGCCAAGTGTTGCCTATCCATTTCGAACTCATGCATTCGCTGCATTGTGACTAGACATGTTGGTGGGTGGTTAACCACTCCTAAGGTTCTGCCTCTACTTATGCTTACCGGCAAAGTGCGGCATATGACAACGCGGTTGAGATCATAGGCTTGGTCAAGAAGGCCCAGGCTTGAGAGTCCTGGACCTTTTGACGGCGATAATCGAGGGAGCGGAGATTGCGCTGACCCGTGGCTGGCGGAATCATATCAGCCGGACTTCTGCCCAGCAATCTCCCTTTTATGAGGCTGAACCCGTACTGACACTACCCCATCTTCTAATCCTCCCCCCCCCCCTCGTCCACTGTATGAAGCGCTCCACAAGCAAATTCTGCTGAAAAGACCACGTTGGAATCCGCATGTCGTCGTCAACCTCATCATCAACACAGGTGACTTCGTCGTCCTGAATTCTGCATCCAGAAGCTGCGTGCTACAAGCAAGAGGGACTGCAATGCGTTGCCGACCCGCGCCGGGATTATGACGATTTCTGGCTTCCATCTCCTCGCTCTTATGGCATCCAGTAACAGGGCATCAGAGCAGAAAAATCATCCACTTTGGCCTCTTGATCTTTTAACATGCCTTCTGCTGACCCCAAACCGCATTTTGTCCATCAAGAGGTCTTCAGAAAATGGATTTATCCCACAGTGGTGGGTACACGGTTGACATTTGGGCTGCTTCATGTTGGACCAGATGCTGGTGAATGCTGATGACGACATTTTGTGGCCGTGAATGGGAGGATTGGAGGTAAGACTGCTGATGCACGGTTGCATTAAACACTGAAGGACAGATTAGTTGGAGCGACGCTTGTTCGTTACGGAGATTCACAGGGCCCTTGACCCATGCGATGACAGGCCTGACGTCCTGCAACTTATGATCCGCTGGCATGCGGTTGTCGCCAGCAACTGGAAGGAGGACCTTCTCTTCTACCTCTATCAACCGTACCTCCATGTACTACCCCCCTCTTTGCTCGTTACCAACACCTGAAATTTCGCTCAATGTTCAGAAATTACAATTTGAGAAGGTATGAAGATTTTTGGAAAGTCTCTTATTAAAAGCCGGCAAATCACAGCTATTCTCCAAATCCCTCAATATTCAAAACAAATTGCTTGGACTCAAATAATAACTGCAAGTATATCTATCAAGTCCAACAAAGCTGGCCTGCCAAAGTGAAAAAACACGTATCTGAAATGTATTCGGATAATAAATATGTAATGGTTTTGGCACCTATCATTTCACCCTGTGGAGACTACAAAATTGCAGTATTCACATTTAAGTGCAAGGTCCTCAATGAGAACAAATCGTAGTGCATCCAAAAGTCAAAAAACACGTATCTGTAATGTAATCGGATAATAAAAGTAATTTTGTTGGCACCTATCAAATCGACCTTTGTAACTACACAATGTCTTGGATTCAAATTTAACTGCAAGGTGGCTCTATCAACAAATCTGGACAGGCAAAATGCAAAAAACACGTATCTGTAATGTATTCGGAATAATAAAATGTATTTTTTTTGGCACCCATCAATTCACCTGTGTTGACTAAAAAATTGCAGTATGCCACATTAAAAGTGCAAGGTGGCCTCAATGAACAAAGCTGTAGTGGCGCCAAAGTCAAAAAACACGTATCTGAAATTAATTCGGATATACAAAGGTATTTTTGGCACCTATCAACCTGTGCTGACTTGCTGGATTACGAATTTAAAGTACAAGGTGGGATATATTCAACAAAGGTGGAATGCCAAATTGAAAAATGAACACACTATCCGAAATGTATACTGATAATAAAGTGGAGTTTTGCACCTAACAAAGAGACCTGCAGTTACTAGAAAAGATGTTATCCTATAAGATCATGGCTGCCCAATATCCAGAAATATTTCAATAGAAAAACGTTAATAATAAAGCTATTGATGCCAATGTCTACCACTAAGTCTTGGTGAACTTTATCCAGTATTCTTTATAGAGCTTACTGTGTTCGCGCCTTGGGGACCCCCCCTCCCGCTCCCCCCATGACTTTACTAGCGTTAGATGCTTCCTTAAAATTCTGCTACCTAACAATATAAAATCTTCCGAATCTCTAACTAACTAAATTGTAAGGAATCACAGCTAATAATAGAGGTTTCTCTGTGAAGAAATATAATAATTTCGCTCAGCTGTTTGGACACAAGCATAGCGCACGACCTTTCTGCTCTGAGCCTGGGAGACACTGAGGCTGAACAGGAAAACCGCTGTTTTCTATGTAAAACGAGTCATGTGATATTTCCAGCAATGCGCAACCATACACATCCCAGTCATGACCGTCGCACACACCACATCTCACCCTGCTCTATTCTGTAAAGCTGATTTTCTGGCCGCCAAAATTACAGGAGGCGTCCGAAAACAGGCGCAATCGCTTAATAGAGATGCTACGATTTAACCTAAATTATCGCATGATCTAAAAAATCCGATCACCATAAAAACTGTGCCGATTTCAACTTTGTCGATAATAATCGCTCAATACTAATATAGATATAGGTATCAGCTTATATTAGCATCTTTTATTTAGACTTTAGAAGGTTTAACGACAAGCACCAACAAAATTAATGGAAGTGTACATCTCCAAAGGAAATGTGTTATACAATATTTGTTCTGGAACGTGTGCAAGTGGCTCTTTTGGTTTCTTCCTAGAACTCTTTTTCTTACCACTTTCTAAAAAATACTGATAGGTTGCTTGGCTTGCTATAACACTGGAGGAATATCACTGAAAATTTCAAATATTACTTAACCCCAATGTAATAGCTTTTCAATGAAAAACAGAAGGTTAAAATATAACTCAGGACTGGTAGGATCTATATTAAACCTTCAGTCTGTGACAGACATAGGTGATGTTTTTTTTTTTTTTATACACATTTAGTTTTACCTATTTACATACCTATCTGCCTATCCCCTGATGAACCGTGTTTTTTATGCGGAAATGCGTCGGGTACGATATTGGTCACGAAGCGTAAGGGACTTTTCAGGGTTATCCAACTCGGGTGGGGTTTTTTTTGAGGCAGCACCCCAGCTGTATAAGAAGGGTTTAACAGGGTTACTTTTGTGCTTGACATTTGATGCAGTTTCCCTTTATCTAGCTATCTTTTGAACTGAAATTTTTGCATGTAAAGCACCAATTGGATTCAACAAATAGAGCCACAAACAAAGAAAAGAAAAATGGTACAGCGAGTAAACCCTTACCTAAATACTATGATTTATGATACTTATTTTTTCCTGGTCCCTTTATTTGGTTCCTTGACCATAGGATACAGGTTTAAAGTTGTATTGCGTATAACTTTTTCTATTGTTTACTCATTATGTTTCAGATGGGAAGTTGTCCTGTGTTTTTAGGTTTGTTTAATTAAAACTTGCTATAACATTGGCCCTTGTGTATAAATGCGGTGTGGGTACATTTAGATTCTGAGACACACTATTGTGGAATGTGTTGATGCTAGATTTACAACAGGAAAAATAATAAATTGAGAAGCAATGTCTATGAGGAAAAATAATTTTTTGTATATAAATAGCTCTAACAAAAAGTATTGTTAAATACTATTTCATGCAAACCCCCTCAAATGACAAGAGGGGGCTCCCCCTAGAGAGAAAAGGATTCAGTACCCAGAGGTGGCCGCCTTCTTTACCATAATAATCTGTGGAACAGCCGGTCTCAGGAGCTGGTCATAACAGGAAAAGATGAGGACTTCACAAAAGGCTAAGATGATTCCTTACATCAAAATAATATTGATACCCATTTAGCTATATAACATTTTTATTGGCATGCAGATCCAGTCTGATCACAATTTGAAATGAGGAATAAAACATTCCTTTTAGGGTACATTGGTTCATACTTTATGGGTTTCATTTTATAGCTCAATAGAGGGAAAGTTAAAATTGATCTGTGCCCCTCCTTTCATCCACATCATTTACTCATCCTAGGTTGAACTTGATGGACTTATATCTTTTTCAACTGTACTAACTATACAACTGAGTAAATTCTGCCGGGCCTCTCAATTTTTTTTAAAAAAAACTGGTAACCGTTGTTCACTTTTATACATTTTTAGATGGGTAATGATTACAATAACACCAGCTTTGTAGGCACATTAACCCCCTTCTGACATGTTACATATGTGAATATCATTAAGTTGGACAATGAGGATGGAGCAGGCTTTGAAGTAAGGCTGGCTCCTAATATGGAGGAAGCTATCTATTTGCTACAATACCCACAAGCATAACTTTTATCCTGGGTATTCACCCACTGAGTGACTGTGGCTGAGCAACTGACATGCTATCTGGAGCCCTAGTGAAGGTACTTAGGTCTGCCATCTTTGTAAATTGCTGTATATAAGTAGTGTGACGATTATGTTGACTAACGTCATCTTTCGATACGTCTATATCGGCAGTTATCTAGACGATTTTCGAAGTCGATAACCGATTATCGACGATGACCATTAAAGTCTATGGGAGAGGAACAACGACCTTTCATTATTACAATCCCAAACAGGGCCTGGAGAAGCTGGAAAATAACATCCACAAACAGTCAAATGAATACGTGCTACATCTTAGGCAACACACTAGGTTATAAAAAGCCACATAAAAAAAATCACACACCATTCACTATCCCTGTCTTGTACCACAGTACCACAAATTAAAAAAGTGCCCCAGAAGGTGCAGTATGATTTGAGACGCATCATTTTTACTTGAACTTGGACATTGAATATCCCCAGTCCTGGAACGCAGCATGAAGCCCCAAAACTTCTGGGCACTAATTTCTGTAGTATAGAGCTATGGTGTAACAGTTTGGGCGTTGTCAGGCTTCTGTTGCTGTGTGATGCACCTAATTCATCATTAGTATAGAGGCAAAGTGTACAGATTTGGCGGTGTCATCGCTCCTGAGCAGAGCACTAATCACTGTGAGTAAGATCTATGTAGTACATTTTGGTGCCGGTGTCAGGCCTCCTGTGCTGAGGTTCACAATTCACTGCAGAAAAGAGCTATGTGTAGGGGGGGGGGGGGGGCGGTTTGGCGGTGTCAGGTTCCTGTGCTGAGTCACTAATCTCTGCAGTATAGAGCTATGTGTACGGTTTTGGCCGGTGTCAGGTTCCTGTGCTGAGGGCACTATTCTCGTAGTATAGAGCTATGTTTAACAGTATTGGCGGTGTCAGGTTACTGTCTGAGCACTATTCTCTGTAGTATATAGCTATGTGTACAGTTAGTCGGTTGTCATGGCTCCTGTGCTGAGGCACTAATTCTCTGCAGTAAGAGCTATGTGTACAGTTTGGCGGTGTCATGCCTCCTGTGCTGAGCACTATTCTCTGTTAGTATAGAAGCAATGTGTACAGTTTGGGCTGTGTTCCAGTCCTCGTGCTTGAGCACATATCTCTGTAGTATAGAGCTATGTGTACGGTTTTGGCGGTGTCACGTTCCTTGTGCTGATCGCACTATTCTCTGCAGTATAGAGCTATGTGTACAGTTTCGGCGGTGTCAGGTTTCTTGCTGAGCACTATTCTCTGTATATAGAGCTATGTGTACAGTTTTGGGCCCCGGTGGGGGGGGTCAGGCTTCTGTGCTGAGCACTATTCTCTGTAGTATAGAGCTATGTGTACAGTTTGGCGGTGTCAGGCTTCTGTGCTGAGCACTATTCTCTGTAGCATAGAGCTATGTGTTACATTTTGGCGGTGTCATGTTTCCTGTGTCTGAGCGACTGTTTATGTCACATGACTTCCCCAGAATAAAAAGTGCCGGAACAAATAGTCTTTCAACCACCATATTAAGTTTCACTGTACATAGACTATATCTGTCATGGACCGCAGTATGACCCAGTGCCGGAGTAACAGTGGGTGCAGTGAGAGCCCAGGCTGGAGTCCCGTAATCTATTAACACGCAGGTATAAAATGCCCTGATGACGCAGTACCCAACGAAAAACTGTCCGTGGTGAAGCAGAGTGTGGAAGGCGGAAGTGTGAGAACTCCAGCCTTCCTCAGTACACATTCAAGACTAGGGTAGCGCTTGCCCCCTCCGTATGAGTTACGGACCAATTGAGCTCACCTCTTGGAAATACTGGTGTTAACGCTCCCTGTTTCACCCAGGTTGCCCTTTTTCTTGGTCATTCTTTTTCTAATTTTTACTCAATCGTGCTGGGAAGGAAATTGGGTCTCTGTCTTTGATCTCTTCCTGCTCCATACTCCATTCCTCTGAATAACCTACACTTGGTCTAGTCTTCCTGTACTCCCTTGTACAATTCAGAGGAATTTTTTACCAGCTATTTGTACATGCAAGTTTTATAGTAGTTTAAGTCTAGAAAACACATTTTTAAAATAGGCTGGAATTTCACCATGTCTTTGTTTCTCTTTTTAATTGTATTAAATGGGTATGTCTCAATACAGGGATTGATAGCTATGTTAAAGATCTTGCAAAAAGAAGTCCATTTTGCAATATGTGTCCATTAACAGGGTCCTTACCCTATTCCTGTTGTCCTGACAGCACCATATCACCCTTAGCAACTCTTGACAATTGTAAGAACAAATGTCCTGTTAGAAACAACATTTTTTTATAATATCACCTGTAGTATCCCTGCAAGTCACAGCAAAATGCCCCCAAAAATCAAAACATGACCCATGAGTCACACTTTTGACAATTGTGAAGACAAATGTCTATTAGAAACAACATTTTTTAGATAGACCTGTAGTATTGCTGCATTTCAAGCAGCATGACCCCAAAAAAATTATAAAAATGACTTGCTCAGCCCACTGTTAAAAATTGAGAGGTAGAAATGCCACTTAAAAGCCCCATTTCTGTTCCAAAGGACCATGATTATTGCTTATCTCACAGCAACATGACCCCAAAAAAATAATAAAATGACTTCTCAGCCACTTTTTAAAATTTTTGAGGAAAAATGCACTTAAAAAAAAAATTTTCTTTTCCAAAGGACTATTATTGCTGTATTCAAGCACCCTGACCAAAAAATTATAAAAATGGGCTTCTCAGCCCTATTAAAAAATTTTGAGGAAAGAAACCCCAAAAAACCATTTTGACAATTTGCGAAAAAATTTAAATGGAAATGAGTAAATGGAAATGGGTTTTTTCAGAAACCCTTTTGTCTTTACGTCCCCTCACGCAAAAAGAAAATAAGTGGGAAAAAGAATAAAAATTGCAGGAAGAATGATCATTTTAAAAAAAGTTTTTAAGAGGGGAATTTTTGTTTGGAAGGAATGTGAAGTAGACCGAACTAATTTTGGTGCTCGGGGAATTGGGCCACAAATTTTATCAGGTCCATGCTGTTTTTCTTGATAAAGTCAAACGATCCCAATTTGGGGGAAAGCCCCATGCGTTTTCGTAATTTACCCCCCGGGTGTGTGAAGGTTTTTGCTAGAATTGCGTGGTGTGGGGGACAACCCCCCTATGCGTGGCGAGCCCGCTCGGGCCCTTGTCCCTTTTGGATACCCCGAAGTTATTGGGTCCCCGGAAAAAAA
>JAODAL010020939.1:0-68228 GCA_025379985.1 Phyllomedusa bahiana | reverse complement strand
GGGGAGGGATTAAACAATCTTTGATCAAAAACTGAAAACAAGAGTCGGTTTTTCATATTTCCTTGCAGTAATGCTTTTCCCAAATATTCTATATACCTTTGTTCTACTTAGTTTTTATTTCCATGATATATTATTGATGTATGCTTTTGGGCCTTTTCAGTGTGCCCCTATGCTTACATTTTTAATAATATATTTTTGGTGTGCACAGACTAATTATGCTTTGTAGTCTATTTGAGAAATGGCAATTCTCTTTGGCTTCTGCACTCTGCCGCCTCTTTTAAACCAGTGCAGGATGATTCAGTTGTAAGTTCCTATCACTCCCTGAGATGTTGAGTCTGAATGGACTCCTAGTGAGGTAACATGTTAGTGGTTAGGAACTCACCTGTTCTGGGATCCCCCTTGACGCTATTGGGAGGTGAGCTTAATACAATCTTTGATCAAAAAAACTGTAAACTAAGAGTCCCAGGTTTTTCATATTTTCCTTAGCAGTAATGCATTTCCAATATTCCTGTATACCTTGATGTTCTACTTAGTTTTCAGTGTGCCACTGATATATTTATTAGATGGACTTTTCCGGCCACAGATGCAGACAACGCGCTTGAAATTTTAGATGACACGTGGCTGGCCAGGGTAGGGACGGCTTTTCTGGCAAAGAAATGCCTGCTCGGCATCTGGTATTGGGGGCAGGCAAGGGCCATGACGTGACGGAACCCATCTGTGTCCACCAGACGGAAAGGCAACATTTCCAAGGCCAAAAGCCTGGCAATGCCGACATTCAGGCTTTTGGCTTTGGGATGGTTTGGGTTAAAGTGTTTCTTCTGCTCCCAAACCTGGAAGACAGAAGGCTGGCTGCTAGACTGGCCGCTGTACGGCGTGCAGGTTGTCAAACTGGCGGAAGGAGAAGGGGTAGGATGGGTCTCTGGTGGTGCTGGTGGTACTCGGGCGACGGTGGAGGCTGAAGCGGAGGCTGATCCCTGATCATGACTCTGAGAGACATGGACAGCTGAGGAACGCTTGGTGGTGGCGGAGGAGGAGGAGGCGGAGACAGAGGGTGTGACAGTGGTTGGAGGCCCGGCGTCGGTCTGGCCTTTTTGGCCAAGTGTTGCCTCCATTTCAACTCATGCATACGCTGCATGTGACTAGACATGTTGGTGGTGGTTAAACACCTAAGGTTCTTGCCTCTACTTATGCGTTTACGGCAAAGGCGGCATATGACATCGCTGGGTGAATCAGAGGCTTGCTCAAAGAAGGCCCAGGCTTGAGAGGTCCTGGACCTTTTTGACGGCGATAAGCGAGGAGCGGGGTTTCCGCTGACCGTGGCTGGCGGAATCATATCAGCAGACTTCTTCGACCACCCTCTCCCTTTTGAGGCGGGACCCGTACTGACACTACCCCATCGTCTTCCTCCTCGTCCAGTGATGAAGCGCTCGCAAGCAAATTCTGCTGAAAAGACCACGTTGGATCCGCAATGTCGTCATCATCATCATCAACACAGGTGACTTGGTCGTCCTGACATTCTGCATCCAGGAGCTGTGGGCTACAAACAAGAGGGACTGCAAGGTGTTGCCGACCGCCCAGGATTTTTGGCGATTGACTCGATTCCTTCTCCTCCTCTGATTGCTTCAGTAAATTGGAGTCAGAGCAGAGAAAATCATCCTCTTTGGCCTCTTGATCTTTTAACATGCCTTCTGACCACAACCGCATTTTGTCATCAAAGAGGTCTTCAGAAAATGGATTATCCACAGTGGTGGGTACACGAAATGACATTTGGGCTGCTTCATGTTGGACGGATGCTGATGATTGCTGATGACGACATTTGTGCCGTGACTGGGGAGGACGAGGAGGTAAGACTGCTGGATGCATTAACCACTGAAGGACAGATTGGCGATGCTGTTCGTTACTGAGATTCACAGGGCCCTGACCCAGCGATGACAGGCCTGACGGTCCTGCAACTGACGATCCGCTGGCATGCGTGTTTTCGCCAGCACTGGAAGTAGCACCTTCTCTCGTACCTCTACCTCCATGTCCTACCACCTCTTTGCTCGCTTACCACCTGAAATTTTGTCCATGTTCAGAAAGATAAAAAAATTTTAGAAGGGTTTAAGAGTTTGGAAAAAATTTTATTAAAAGACGGCAAATCACAGCTTTCTCAAAACCCCCAAATTAAAACAAAATTGCTGGATTCAAATTTAAAAAGCAAGGTGGCTTATCAACAAAATCCTGCGCCAAAGTGAAAAAAAACACGTATTGAAAATGTATAGGGATAATAAAAGGTATTTTTTGGCACCTTCAATTCACCTGTGGTGATACAAATTTTCTTATTAAAATTTAATGCAAAATAGATCTATGAACAAAAACTTGACGACCAAAAAATGAAAAAAACACCCGTTGAAAAGTATCGGAAATAAAAGGTATTTTTTGGGTCTTTTCAATTTACTGGGTGACTACTAAAATTTCTGTATTCAAATTTTTAAAACTGCAAATAGCTCTATGACAAGCTTGACTGACCAAATGATGACAAAAAACACCTGTCTGAAATGTATACGGATAATAAAGGTTTTTTTTGCCAACTATCAATTCAAACCTAGTGGTGACTACAAAATTGCTGTATTCAAATTTAACTGCAAAGTAGACTATCAACAAAGCTTGACTGACCAAAGTAAAAAAAAAACCTGTCTGAAATGTATACGGGATAATAAAAGGTATTTTTTGGCACCTATCAATTCACCTGTGGTGACTACAAAATTGCTGTATTCAAATTTAACTGCAAAGTAGCTCTATGAACAAAGCTTGACTGACCAAAGTGAAAAAAACACCTGTCTGAAATGTATACGGGATAATAAAAGGTATTTTTTGGCACCTATCAATTCACCTGTGGTGACTACTAAATTGCTGTATTTAAATTTAACTGCAAAGTAGCTCTATGAACAAAGCTTGACTGACCAAAAGTGAAAAAAACACCTGTCTGAAATGTATACGGGATAATAAATTGTTTTTTTTGGCACCTATCAATTCACCTGTGGTGACTACAAAATTGCTGTATTCAAATTTAACTGCAAAGTAGATCTATCAACAAAGCTTGACTGACCAAAAGTGAAAAAAAAACACCTGTCTGAAATGTATACGGGATAATAAAAGTTATTTTTTGGCACCTATCAATTCACCTATGGTGACTACTAAATTGCTGTATTCAAATTTAACTGCAAAGTAGCTCTATGAACAAAGCTTGACTGACCAAAAGTGAAAAAAACACCTGTCTGAAATGTATACGGGCTAATAAAAGTTATTTTTTGGCACTATCAATTCACCTGTGGTGTGTACAAAATTGCTGTATTCAAATTTAACTGCAAAGTAGATCTATAACAAAGCGTGACTGACCAAAAGTGAAAAAAACACCTGTCTGAAATGTATACGGATATTAAAAGGTATATTGGCACCTATCAGTACACCTGTGGTGACTACAAAGTTGCTGGATTCAAATTTAACTGCAAGGTGGCTCTATCAACACAGCTGCCTGCGCAAAAGTGAAAAAAACACGTATCTGAAATGTATACTGATAATAAAAGGTATTTTTTGGCACCAATAAATGTGTGGTGACTACAAAATTGCTGTATTGAAATTTAACTGCAAGGTGGCTAGATCAACAAAGCTGGACTGGGCAAAATTGAAAAAGAACACCTATCTGAAATGTATACGGGTAATAATAAAAGTGGAGTTTTGCACCTAACAAATAGACCTGCAGTTACTATAAAAGTTCTGTATCCTAATATAAGGCAATGCAATGATGCAATGTCTAAACAAAGTTTTGGCTGTTCAATATCCAGTATCCTTTATAGAGCTTGTCTGTGTTCGCCCGCGGGCTCCCCCCCCCCCCCCGCTCTCTCCCGTGACTTTACAGCGGTAGATGCTCCTTTAAAATTCCATGCCTAACTACCTAAAATCTGCAAATCTCTGATCTAACTAACTTCTAAGGTCTCATCTACGTCTGCCACCTCTCCGGTGCCTTTGGGTCCCAAGCTTCGACTCCCATTACCTTTCAAGTTTGATGGGGACCCGCAACTCTGCAGGGGCTTCATCACACAGTGCTCCATGTATGTGGAATTAATGGCCAATCAATTACCGACCGAGCAGTCCAAGGTGGCATTTGTGGTCAGCTCTCTTTCTGGGAAGGCCCTGGCATGGGCTACACCACTCTGGGATAGAAGCGACCCAGTGACAGCTAATCTGCAGGCATTCTTGGAGGAATTTCGTAGTGTGTTTGAGGAACCCACACGTGCGTCTTCAGCAGAAACTGCGCTCCTGAATCTCCACAAAGGCGAGTCCTCAGTAGGTGACTACACGGTCCAGTTCCGTACCCTGGCATCAGAGCTGTCTTGGAACGATGACGCCCTTTGCGTCACATTTAAGAATGGTCTTTCCAGCAGGGTTAAGGATGCACTGGCTGCAAGAGATCTTCCTTCCTCCCTGAGTGATCTGATTCATTTGGCCACCCGTATTGATATACGCTTCACCGAGTGACAGGAGAAGATCCGTCAAGAGCGTGTGTTGGTTCGGCTCCACTGTGTTCCTCGTCTGGCTCCTGTCTTCCAGAGGCCTCCCCTGCCGCTTCCGCAGCCATCCTCTGAGGAGCCCATGCAGGTACACAGAGCCCATTTGACGGAGCAAGAATCCCTTTATGTAGGGGCCCTGCATAAGGAGGAGATCTCGTTCTATGTACTGCCTTGTTCTTCCTCGGCGATTCTTTTGGGGCGTCCGTGGCTGCAACATCATGCTTCTACGCTGGACTGGAAAATGGGCGAAGTCCTTTGTTGGGGACCGGACTGTCAGAATCTTTGTTTGGCTGCACCACGCCCGGTGCTTCGCCGACTCCTTCGGAGCCATTGCCAGGTCTGCCTTCGGAATACCTGGACTTTGCGGATGTGTTTTCTGAGAAGCAGGCTGAGTCTCTTCCGCCTCATCGCCCTTATGATTGTACCATCTCCTGCCTGGGACTAGCCCTCCCCGGGGCAAGGTCTACCCTCTGTCTGTGCCCGAGACCCAGGCCATGTCTGCCTACATCCAAGATAACTTACAGAAGGGCTTCATCCGCAAGTCCTCCTCACCAGCCGGAGCTGGATTTTTCTTTGTGCAAAAGAAGGACGGTTCTTTGCGTCCTTGCATCAACTACCGGGACTAAATAAAATTACAGTAAAGAACCGGTATCCTCTACCGTTGATCTCTGAACTTTTTGACAGGCTACGGGGAGCCAAGGTGTTTACGAAGCTGGACCTGCACGGAGCTTACAACCTCATCAGGATTCGAAAAGGGGATGAGTGGGAGACGGCCTTCAATACCCGGGATGGGCACTTTGAATAACTAGTGATGCCATTTGGTCTGTGTACCGCTCCTGCGGTCTTTAAGGAGTTCATCAATGATATCTTCAGGGATCTTCTTTACACTTGTGTCATCGTGTACCTGGACGATATCCTGATCTTCTCTCCTGATCTATCGACCCGTCGTATTCAGGTGCACCAAGTAATGCGACGCCTGCTCAACAATCACCTGTATGCTAAGTTGGAGAAATGTTTGTTCCACTGGACCAGTTTGCCCTTCCTTGGGTATATCGTCTCTGACAAGGGGTTGCAAATGGACCCTACCAAATTGTCGGCTGTGTTGCGGTGGCCGCGACCAGTCGGCCTTCGAGCCATACAACGCTTTCTGGAATTTGCCAATTACTACCAGCAATTTATCCCCCACTTTTCTACCTTGGTGGCTCCCATCATGGCCCTGACTAAGAAGGAGGCCAATCCGAGATGTTGGTCGCTGGCGGCGGAGAGAGCATTTTCCGAGTTAAAGGCAGCATTCTCCTCTGCTCCCATCCTGTCTCGCCCGGATTCTGAGAAGCCTTTTGCGTAGGAGGTGGATGCTTCTTCCATGGGTGCAAGGGCAGTCCTCACTCAGAAGGGGCCTAAGGGGAAGACGCTCACTTGCGGGTTCTTCGGCAAGACTTTTTCGCCAGTCGAGAAGAATCATGCCATAGGGGTACAGGTTGTTTGCCATCAAGATGGTCCTGGAGGAATGACGTCATCTCAGGGAGGAAGCATGTCATCCATTTGATGTGTACACTGACCACAAGAACCTCCAGTCAGCTCAGAGCCTTAACTCCCATCAAGCCTGGTGGTCCCTCTTCTTCTCTCGGTTTGACTTCCGGATCCACTTCTGCCCGATGGAGAGGAACGTCAAGGCCGACGCTCTCTCCTACGCTTCGGATGTCATTGGAGAAGGACCTGGGCCACAGCACATTATACCCCGGAACATTTGGTTCATGCGGCTCCCGTGCACCTCCAACGGATTCCTCCGGGCAAGACATATGTATGCCCGGCCCTTCGGAAAATAGTCCTAAGATGGGGAAATTTCTCGTTGGTTGCAGGGCATCCTGGTCTCCGGAGGTCATATCAGCTGATCTCGCGCTTCTACTGGTGACCAGACCTTGCCAAGGATACAAGAGAATTTGTGGAAGCTTGGACCACTTGTGCCCGCGATAAAACTCCTCACCACAGTCCGGTTGGTTTACTGCAACCCTTGCCTACTCCCAGTTCTCTGTGGACACATGTGGCGATGGACTTCATCACCAACCTCCTTCCCTCTTCCAGCAATACTTGTATTTGGATGGTCACAGATCGCTTTTCCAAAATGTCGCACTTTGTTCCGTTGCCCAGGGTATCATCTGCTCCTCATCTCGCCACCCTCTTCTTTGAGCACATTTTCCTTCTGTACGGACTGCCGCAACACATCGTCTCAGACCGGGGGGTCCAGTTTGTTTCCAGATTCTGGCGAGCACTCTGCTACCGGCTACAAGTGAAGTTGGACTTCGCCTCAGCATATCACCCACAGTCCAACGGTCAAGTGGAGAGAGTTAGCCAAGTCCTGGGCAGTTATTTATGCCACTTTGTCTCGGCCCGTCAGGATGATTGGTTCAGCTTACTGCCCTGGGCGGAGTTTTCATACAACTCCTCCGATTCAGAATCTGCTGGCGCTTCCCCCTTCTATGTGGTCTACGGACAGCATCCCCGCCCACTACTCCCTTTGGCCTCATCCTCCGAGGTTCCCGCAGTGGAGGCCCTAGTTTGGGATATGACAACTATCTGGGAACAGACTCGTCAGTCCCTACAGCGAGCAGCGGTTCGCATGAAGACCCAGGCGGACAAAAAGAGGAGACCGGCGCCGACCTTTTCTCGGGGTGAAAAGGTGTGGCTGTCTGCCAAATACATCCGGTTTAAGATACCCAGCTACAAGCTAGGTCCTTGGTTCCTGGAGCCATTCGAGGTCTTGGAGCGTATTAACCCAGTGGCCTATAAGCTCCGGCTTCCACCCACCATGCGGATTCCGAATTCCTTCCATGTCTCCCTGCTGAAGCCCTTGGTGCTGAACCGCTTCTCTCGAAAAGTCGTCCCCTCTTCACCTGCAGCCGAAGCCTCCAACACATTCGCTATGAAGGAAATCCTGGCCATTTTCTCATCGACTGGAAGGGTTTCAGTCTGGAGGAGAGATCTTGGGAGCCGGAGGAGAACATTTTGGACCGTGACCTGGTGCCGAAATTTCTCCGATCAAAGAGGAGGGGGTGGCCTAAGGGGGGGGTACTGTAACGAGCGGTCCCGCAGCCCATGGGTCAGGCTGTGGGCGCTCCCGTGCCCCTGCAGTTTCCTCTGGCTCGGGGACGAGTGGCGCCGCAGCTCGCGTGTCGGGCCGCGGGCGCACTCGTTCCCCCGCAACTGGACACTTACCCGGCCGCACTCCTGCTTCCCCGTGGTCTCCTGCTGGCTGGTGCACGAGTCCCCGCTTCTTAGGGCACGCGCGCCAGTTCTCTCGAATTTAAAGGGCCAGAGCGCCGGTAATTGGTTGATTGCCGGTCGGTGACCCTATATATTGGTAACGCCTCCAGCACCTCCCCGCTGGATCTTTGGTGCCTTTTGCTTTTAGAGAAAGCATGTTTGGAAATGCATTCTTGTCTTGCCATGTACCAACTCTGTGCTACGTTTCCTGACCACAAACCTTTGCTGCTTGCCCTGACCTGTTTGCCTGTCCACGACTTCGAGCTACGTCACACGTTTGGGTACTTCGCCGCACCACGGCTGTCACCGCAAGCTAGTCACGTCAGGGGTAGCAACCTGGTAGGACTCCCGCCATTCAAGCCCATCCTGCCTTTCGGCGGGCTCTGGTGAATACCGGGACCTACTTAGACTCCGGTCCCTGGCGTGGCCGTTGCCATCGCTTGCGGTGGTCCAGAGGATCCACTACTCCAGGTGTTTCACATACAGTTACCAAATAACACTGCTACACAAAACCAGAATCCCAAGGCTAATATTACCAATGTCCTACTAAGATCACATATCACCAGCACATAGGGTGACATGTATGAACAGGGCTGTGGCAGTTTTCTGATGTACTTTGAGCCAAAGTATGAACAGGCGTACTCCAAACTTTGGCGCAATAAGTGCTTCTGTACTGCGCCCAAGACACTTTTTGGCACGCCAAAGATTTGGGCTATTCTGGGAGTGTCACACCAGATTCATAGAAGTAGACACATTTATGATTCTTTGGCGCAGAACAGTTAGAACAACCAGACCAAGTTAAAGGTGTTCTGCCTGAACCTGATTGTCGTATTGGCAATAGACCACACATCACCAACACATAGTGACTGAATAATACACCACACCATGATCACATATCATCAACACAAAGTGGCTGTATAATACAACATACCATTGCTGAATAGAAACCATTATACTACAACCAATATTACTGTCATACAGTGACCATACAGTGGTGGATACCAGTTGCACACTGGCTCTGCACACATACAGTATAAGTGATTACAGTAAATTTACATCTAGTGACTCACTGGAAACATCAATGAAGAGTTGTTCTCTTCTTTGTTTATTTGTCCTTTTTCTTCTCCATCTGTCCCACACGACCATGACATATTCTCCCGGCCTCGACTCTTCAGTGTAGAATTAACAAAACAAACATCTTAGACTCCTCACTTTTCCAAAACTTCTCTACCAATTCCTAAACAGCTATGGGGCTTGAATTTGTGCATCAAGTTTTAGTCTGGTTTTGTACTCCCATATAAGAGGTAGTTAAATCTACCAAAATAGTATGTAGGTACACCCCCAAGCTAGGTAGGCAGTTAGGGAAACCCCATTATAGGTAGGTAGTCCTCAATTAGGTAGGTGTATAGCACCTCATTAGGTAGGTAGACTTATAGGTCCCCAAATGGGTAGGTATCTAGGTCCCCTATTAAGTAGATTGGTATGGTAGTTATATAGGTCTCTCATAAGTAGAAATATAGGTGCATAGTATGTAATTATATAGGCCACCTGTAGGTAGATGGGTAGGTATAGAGGGCATTTGTAGGTAGATTGGTAAGTATATAGGGCTCTTGTAGGTAGGTAGGTAGGTAGGTAGGTAGGTAGGTAGGTAGGTAGGAATAGAGACCCCCAGTCAGCAGGTAGATATAGAGGCCCCTCAGTAGGTAGCTATATAACCTCCCTGAAGGTAGATATAGCATTCCTGTAGGTAAATATAGCTCTCCTGTGTATATGCCCCCTGTAGGTAAATATATGTCTCCTTTAGGTAGGTAGGTGTATGCCCTCTGTAGGTAATTATTACTAATATATTCTCCTGTAGGTTATTATTATTAATATATGCCCCCCGCAGGTAATAATTACAAATATATGCCCCCTGTAGGTAATTACAAATATATGCCCCCTGTAAGTAATTATTACTAAAATATATGCCCCCTGTAGTAACATATGCCCCATGTGCTAACATATGCTCTCTGTAGTATTATATGCCCCCTGTAGTAATATAAATGGCCCCTGTAGCAACATATGCCCCCTGTAGTAATATATATGCCCCCTGTAGTATTATATGCCCCCTGTAGTAACATAATCCCCTTGTAGTAACATATTCCTCCTGTAGTATTATATGCCCACTGTAATATTATATTCCCGCTGTAGTAATAAATATGCCCCCTTTAGTAATACATATTCCCCTTATAGTATTATATGCCCTTGTAGTATTACATGCCCCCTGTAGTAATATATATGCCCCCTCTAGTAATAACTATGCCACCTGTAGTAATAAATATGCCCATGCCCCTAGTAAAGATTAAATTAAAATAAAAAAGTACTCGCCTCTCCATGTTCCTTCTCCGCGCGGCTAACTTCGGTGTTAGCGGCATGATGTCATTACGTCACTTACGCCGAAGACCCAGCTTCACAGGGGGTGTAATGAAAGCCATGCATCATGGCCCCTGTGACACTGATGTGTATGTACATTGCTCACTGAGTGCTGTACATACAAGGGAGAAGGCAGGAGGGCAGTGATCTGTCCTGCCTTCTCCCTGTAGGACCTACTGACTGTGCAGCCGTTATAAAATGGCTGTGCAGAGTGAGAGAGTAATCACCGGGCGGGCGAGGCGGGTGGATGCGGTGCCTCACTCCCTGAGTGAGCGGCATGCTGGACGATCGCCCGCCTGTAGACCACCCGCCTCGACACCAGCAAAAGTCCCTCTCCTATATTATTTGACCAACATAAGAAGCAATGTGGATTGCAGTTTGCAGCAAATATCAAACATTTTACTGCTTCTTATTAATTACTTCTCTTTACCCTGGGAAGTTGGCTTCACTATATAGTTTGTTATCATTGATTGCTCTACCAGATTGGTGCTATCAGCTTGTTTTCTGCAGCTAATGATTTTAAAAGAAAAGGTGTTCACATCCATCTTATTATTTTGTTTTTTATACTTGCAATATCGGGTTGTGCCATTACTGGCTGTTCAAAAAGAAGTGGTTATTGGAAGCCTTATAATTACACAGTTTATTCCTAATTGCAATACCTGGGGGCCATCATTGTAGCTCATTTGGTTTGTGGTATCTGGTGGTTGTTAAGGGAGAATTTGGTTATCAACAACCATAATTTTGCATAATTTTACATTGAATGTGCCCTTTCGCTAATTTGGTTTGTGACTAGTGGTTTATGGTATCTGCAGGCTGTTTAAGAAGAATTTGGTTGTCCACAATCTTTGCACTGGTTTTTCTGAATGGAATACCCAGGTGGCACCACTGTAGCTCATTGGGTTTGTGGCTAGTACTTGGTGGTATATGCCAAGAATTTGGTTATCAACAACCATAATTTTACACTGGTTTTCTATAGACAATATCTTGACTAGTGGCTTGTGGAATTCACGATAGGTTGAAAAGGAAATTTGGTGATCAAAAACCTGGTCTCAGATTAAATTTATCCATATACAGTAAGAATATAAAATATACTGTATTATTACACTGTTTTCCACTGTAGCTAGCTTTGGTGTATGGCTAGTGGTTTATGGTACATGGATAACACAATATAGGTAATATAGAAATACGGTACATGTTTTAATGAGTAATGATTTGTCTAGGAGAGAGACCATTCTTTCACAGTCTGAGGATGTTAATGTAACTCTTATGCTATTACAAAACCTTTAGCAGGAGATATATACTGAACAGTAATACTTGGAAACTTTTGTTTGATTATCATTATACCTTACATGTAAAATAATTATGGGGTTGTTTAAAAATATAATGAACTGTATATAGTTAAGCTAGAATTGCTGAAGATAATTATGTCATTACACACATTTAAATCTGCACTCACCTCAGCCAAACAAGACTACTTCACCACTCTCATATCCTCCCTGTCTCAGAACCCCAGACAACTTTTTAACACCTTCAACTCTCTCCTGTGCCCACCTGCACCTCCTCCCCCATCTCTCCTCTCAGCAGATGATTTTGCAACTCACTTAAAAAATAAAATAAATCTCATTAGGCAAAGCTTCACTCCTCAGTCCCCTCAGCCTACCTCTATTTCTGCAGTGTCCCCACAGCCCACCTCTACACCTGCTCATCACTATTCCCCCCAACTTGCTTCTCTCCTGTCACTCCTGACAAGCTCTCCTCTACTGTCCAAATCGAACCTCACCACCTGTAGTCTTGACCCACTGCCATCCCACCTCATCCCTGACCTTAGTGCTGTTATCATCCCATCCCTCACCCATCTCTTCAATCTATCATTAACCTCTGGCAGCTTCCCTTCCTCCTTTAAACACGCTACCATCACCCCCATCCTTAAGAAACCATCTCTCGACCCCTCCTAACTGTCCAACTATCGCCCCATCTCACTGTTTCCATTCGCCACTAAACTCCTTGAGCAACACGTCCATCTTCAACTGTCATCCCATCTCTCCACCAACTCTCTCCTTGACCCACTGCAATCTGGTTTCTGACCCCACCATTCGACTGAAACCGCTCTAACCAAAGTCACCAATGACCTAGTAACTGCCAAAGCCTCACGCCACTACTCTGTGCTTCTCCTCCTAGACCTGTCCTCTGCCTTTTACACTGTCCGACCATTCCCCTCCTCCTACACATCCTCTCACCCTGGGTATCACAGACTCGACCCTTTCCGGGATCTCTTCATCCTCACTGATAGAACATTCATGTCTCACACTCCCCCACCACCTCCCCCTATCCCCCGCTGCTTTTGGTGTCCCCTTGGGGTCGTCCGGGCCCACTACTCTTCTCTATCTACCCCCTCACCGGGGTCAACTCATAGATCACATGGCTTTAAATTACCACCGAATCGATACACCCAACTTATATCCCCGGCCCAGATGTTACCTCTCACCTCCGGGATCCCTGACTGTCTTTTGGGTCCTATCCTCTTTTTCTCACCTGTCTTCAAAAACAAAATGTGGAAACTGAATTTATTATCTTCCCCCCCACCCTACTCTATCCCTACCCCGATCCTCTATCACGTCAATGACCCTCCTCACCAGCACCACAGGGCGCTGCCTTGGGGATAACTTTTGACCCCAAATCTGTCCTTCAAACCGCATACCAAAAACCCTCCCCTCTGCTGCCACCTCCACCGAAAAATACTCAGAATCCCCCTCCTTAATCTGAAAGTACAAAAATGCTTTCCTCCCTTGTCATTCCCGCCTGGGCTACTGCAACATTTTCTCTTGCCTCCCATCTACACTCTCGCTCCCCCCCAAACCATCCTTAAACCTGCTGCCCTGGGTTTCACCTCTCCCCTTTTGCACCCCCTGCCCTCCCCCCTCTGCCTATCCCTTCACGGGTTTCCCCCAATTGCTCAGGGAATCCAGTTAAACTAGCAACCTTGACCTATAAGCTCTCCATCCCCTTTTGCCCCATACTATCTCCCTTAAAATCTCAAAAAACCTTCCCCACCCAACCTCGCTCCTCACAGGACTTCTTCCTGCTTCCTCTTATCACTTTTCAGAAAACCGTCTTAAAATTCTCCCATTTTCCCCCCACACTCGGGAAAACTCACTCCTCCCCACCCCCAGACGCCCCCCCTCTCTCACTCCCTCAAACTTAACCTAAAAAACCCTATCTTCAGGATTCCTATAACCACCAAAAACCCCGTTTCACTGCCCCGCCCACAAACATGTCTGCCCCTCACCTTTTGTCCTTCCCTTCTTCCCGAGATTTAAGCCCTCACGGGGAGGCCCTCTCTCCCTCTGTACCAGTTGTTATCACTTATTTTTACTTTTTAATTGTTTGACCAAAGTTATTTTTGTACCGTCTCAAAATTTCACCCCCCCGGGAAACAATAAATGATAGTAAAATAATAATAATAATAATAATTAAGAATACCAATTGGTTTGGTGGCAGTCAAGTCTATTTAAAGTGTCAAATGGCCTCTTGTGTGGCGGATAGGGAGTCAGGTGGACCAATTTTAACTAACAGAAGCTGTTAAACATAATTAGTAGTGGAGGCCAGCCTGAAAGATGTGGTAATGATAACACCTTCCAGGAGCTGCTTGGCTGTGGGGTGAGGAACTTTGGTAGAGTCATTAGGGCCCTGAAAGTGGACTAACTTTACTAGAATGTCAGGGCCCAAACATGCGCCCCCGATTGCTGTCTCACCAGTTGCTGTATGGCACCGCGGGGGGAAGGGGGGAGGGGGGGTGTTTTCAGGTTTCCCTAAACCAAAAACAATTGCACCTGACTCCTTACTGTGATTGTGGAATATGGGTTTTTTAAATAAATCTGTGACCATTTAACATAAAAATGATGTGTTATGCATTTATTCAGAAGTATATACATACGGTAGTTTAGGTCATTTGCTAGTGAGTGGGGGTCCATCCTATACCCACAAGTCATGCCTGGGATGAAAATGTGCAGCCAGTGGTGCCGAAAGTAACTTGCAACTTTCACTAATGTTGTGACTGCAAAAAGTCTCAGGGCATTTTATCAATAGTGTGTAATTCAAAGACAGTTTTAAGTCAAAATAGACAATCTTCCAATGCAGCACATTTATTATAGTGTTCACAAACGGGCGGTTAAAAAACAGTCTAGTCTAACCTTACACCATTTTTTAAGTTGGCTTACTTGCCAATATGCCAATAACTGCAGAAAAATGTTGGTGCACACTAAGCCACACTCCTTTCCTTCAAAGTCACACCCTTGCAGAGACCACACCCTTTTCTGTTGGACGAGCAAAGTTCCAAAAACCCAAAAAAATAAAAAAGTGGTGTAAAGCATTACAACAAATTTTTTTTTGGCGAAATTGTGCCCGAATATAGCACAAAACACCTTCCTACTCTGCCCCCCGTGTTCAATAAATTAAAAGGCTTGTCCCATCAGCTGTGTTAACTCTTATAACTTTTATTGTTCACTTTGACAGTTCGAAAAAGCATGCTGACATTTCCTCCCCTAAACTTATTTTTTAGGGAGCGTTACAGGAATTTTGGTAAAAGGGGTTGGGAAAAAACGCCACCCCCTAAACAAAGAAAAGGTTGATCAGTAATTTAGGGAAGTTTGGAATTTCCCTTTAAATAATCTCCTTTATATAATTTAAATCTTAAAAAACCTTTTTTTTATCCAAAAAGGAATTTTGGGTTTAAAAGATTCACCACCTTTTTAAACAGAATAAAAATTCTGTGTCATTATTCTCTTTTTTAGTTGAAGATAACATTTCAGTTTTTAAAAATTTGAAATGCCTAACAAAGGGTATTATAGGGGATAATATAAAAATTAAAAAAAAATTCTATTTTTTGGTTTTACTGTAGAATTTTAATTTAAAACCCATTCTCCTCATAAATTTTTAAATTTCACATTTAAAAAGACATCCATGGATTAAAATTTTTTACTAGCGAGATAGAAGGTTCTACCTATTAAACCACAATACTAAAAATGTTTTGCTAGTTACTAGTCAAAACAGGGCTAATGAGCAGATTATAGGTTGTCTACCCTTGTTAACTATTTCCCGGAGACACAAGAGGGGGGCCACAACGCGAAACTGTTTCAAAAATGGACTGGTGTTTGGAAGAAATCCTATTCTGAGGTTATTTGCAATCCTGCTGGAGATTTAAAGAACTCATGTAAAATTGTTGTTTTATCTCCTTGTGTACACATTCTAAAACGGAATAAAAGTTTTTTCCAGGGGTTGGGTTTTAAAAAATAATATTATACTTTAAAAACCGATATAAACCCAGCCTAAAAAAAGCCTAATTTTTTCCACAAAAAACTTTGGGAAAAAATTAAATTTACCGAGATAAGCCAAGGGTGGGAAAAACAGCAGCCACTGGTAAATTTTTATGCCACTCCCATCCAGGATCACACGAATACGGTCATTTAAAAAAAAAATCCCCACCCAAAAACACAAAAATTTAAAAAATTTTTATTATATATATTTAATATATATATATATATATATAATCAGGGAAAAAAGTCCCCCCCCAGGCAAGTAAAATTCCCCCGTAGGGGAGATATAAGCCCCCCCATTAGGGGAAAAAAATATAAGGCAAAATGTCCCCCCCGGGAGGTATAGGCAGATACCCCCTCCCCCCCCCCCCATAGGGAGGGATAAGGGGATTAAAAGTTCCCTATAGCAGGTTTTAATAAAAAAAATAAAAAAAGTACCTTTTACCCCCTTTTTTCTTTCCCCCCTGCCTTTAGGCGCTCCACTTTCTTCCTGGCAAAAGGGGGTGCGATGACATCGTTTCGCAACACTGTGACAAAAACCCCCTGCTTGGCCAGATACTCTGAAAGGCCGCAAGTCTGCTTGCAGCCTTACGGAGTCCTTTTTGGAGCAGGAAGGGCTTGCAATAGTATTTTCAGCTATATGCCCTCCCAGATGAGGCACATACAGCTGAAGAGATCGCCGCCGGCGCACAGGCCATGGCAGTGCCTGGATGCTGATGGCTGACTTCAGTAGAAACCGATTGAGGCATTTTCAGCTAAAAAAATGTGCTGAAAAACTCAGCTTATGCTAGAGAATATACGATATATACTTTATAGATAGATATCTGTTAGAAACTTTAAAGAAGGGGCGCACAACATGTTGCCCCCAGTGCCCTTCTGTGTGCCACCACCCCCAGCCACCAGGACACAGACATGCTTTGTCTCTGTCCTCATACTTAAGAAAGTAATATTTATCTTTTGACAACTCATTCAACTGATGACGATGTTATGGGGAGCACTGAATGTCACCCACTGTTATGTGGGCATTGTAACGCTGGCACTGTTATGGTAGGCCCTGTATATGCTATTTTACGCATCCTAAATGATCAATCCAATAAAAACTGCTTTTGTATTATCCCTAGATTTATTCCTAAAAGGCGTATTTATTTCTGACACAATTAGGGCAGATCTACCAGATATTGCATAAAAATGTCTGATGGGTTCCAGATTCCAGAGAGTTGGAGATGAGTTGGAGAGGAGGCGCATATATGTGGGCTGTTCTCTCTAATTATAGTTGTGAAATAGCAACTCCTGTAACCCCCAAAAACTACAATGAAAAAAGTTGGATTTCGCATCTGACATCAGTTACAGATACCATAATATTGGACCTATGATGAAGTAACCTGAATTGACACCGGACAGGACAATGGACAGGAAATTAGGCTGCAACAGGTTTTGCACATTGCCAGACTGGTAAGTTAACCTACTAAAACTTAAACAGTAACATTTAGTCATAGGGATAAAGATAGGGTTAGAGAAACAATTTAGGTTTGGGACATTTCACACCTGAATGGTTTTCACATGTGCCATTGAACCTGTGTCAAACTGAATAAAGTCCCACTTGAACATCATTATCTACAGTACAAATCCCAACAGCCGAGGTGTCTGGCTGCTGGCCACAATCCAGAGTTGGTTACACATTGGTGATCGTTCTCCATTTATTTCATGGATGATATAGAAACATTGAATGTGTTAATAGTTGAAGGTTCCAGTGTTTGGATTTCGACTGGTAATTCATATATAGCATACATAATTAATATGATAAACATTTTAATTATGGAAAAACCCACTTACATATTGTTATTTTAATAATAGGAAGTAGTATTGTCATAATTATTACAATAATGATAACATTTTACTATTATTATCTTGTCTTCTACATTCACTTACGTTATCAATACTTCTTTTTAGCAGACACAATTCTGTTAAATCAAAAAATAGATTCACACAGTGATGTATTTCTTCTTGGATATGAAATATTGAAGGCTTCATTCTTTTTTACCATAAAGTGTCTCCTCTCCAGTGATGATAACAAAACTTTTATAGCTTTCTTCCGCATTATGAGCAACTTTCAACAGGATAATTCCTGTCCTATCAAAGTAAATATTCTTTTTGACATTTCTTTCAGGAAATGCTTGAACTGTGTGCTCACAACACAGGAATACAAATGGATTTCTGTCAAGCTCATGGAATGGGGATTAATATTATTTGACTCTAAATATTTTACATTTTTTATTAAATACAGGTAGAGGCAATGGGAAGATAGGAAGGTGAAAATATGACTGCATAGTGCTGTTCATTTATTAAAGCATCTTTAGATAGATAGATAGATAGATAGATAGATAGATAGATAGATAGATAGATAGATAGATAGATAGATAGATAGATAGATAGCAAGGAAATCCGCCACACTCAAAAATAAAAATAATATTTCAACATGTTTAGTTACAACTGTATGGTTCAATAAGACTTTCTCAAGCAATAAAGTATTAAAGGGGTGTGTACATTCTTATGCAAATCAGTGAAAAAATACATATGCTAATAAGTGGAAAAAATACATATATCTACAAAATATCATAATAAAACTATAATAAACTCAATTATATGATAAAACCTGGGACTCAAATGTTCATATTTTCAAAATTTTTTAAAAATCACCCCCCAAAACGTCAAAGATCCCAAGCAGGTGAGTCCCACCTTCCTTCCTCATGGGTAAAAATCCAGCTGCAATTTAGAAATTTAAAAGGAACCCCCCCTAATTGGGTATCCCGCATGGTCAAAAAGGGCCCAGCTGTTTTTGCCCCGGTTCCTCCTCAAAGATACAAAACCCTTACTAAATTCAAAAATTCATTATATTTAAAAACCCGTTTGAAGGGGGTTGGCCACTTTTTAAAAAGCAATAAATAAAACAAATATAATGGAAATGTAACTTAAATTGCAAACATATTAGCGTCCTGTAGGGCAAACTGAGCATGCCCAGAACAAACCAATAGGACTGCATGTTCAGTTCTGGAGATGCTCAGTTTGCCGATTTGTTTAAGTAAGTACATGCTTTATTTATGTAAGGGTCTTTATTTATAAATACCATATTTAAATAAGTAGGAGGAGTTCATCCCGCTTCTTGCAAAGATTTATGTATACTTGGATGCAATTTTATGTAATTTTTATTTTTTATTATTTTGAAAATGATTCCATTATTGTAGTGCTTTATCATTTGTTTGCATCACTATGTCTCTATATTGCACTGTATTGATGATTTTATAATTATGATTTTTTGTAAGGAATATATTATGGATATGTATTTTTCCACTTATTTGCAAATGTATTTTTTTCACTGATTTGCTGTCACGTCAAGGGAGGTGCAGTGAGCCCTAACTGGAACCCAGCCCACTGTCCCTGCCTATTTGACGGCTCCCCGGGTGGCAGACGGCAATGGGCACTTTCCCCTGACTGCTAAAGTTCGGGGGCCGTCAAAAGGAAGAATAGTCAAAAGTCTTCAATATCAAATAGGAACCCAAAGCCCCAAAAATCAAAACCCAGAGGAATAAACGTAAACAAGCCGGTAAAAAGCCAAACAAAAGCCAAGCAAAAAAATCAGGGACAAGCCGGAGTCAGGAGAACAACCCCGAGGTGGTAACTGGGAAAAACAAAAACACAAAAGAACAAAAACCAAGGTACCCAGGAATATCACAGGGCGCGTCAGTTTTCAGGGAGTTTAAAATGGGTTTCCCTGGATAACGCCCTGCAGCTAAATTTGGGGCGGCCTCCGGGCCCCTCCCTTGGGGTGAAAACTGCCCCCTGTCAGGATGGCTGGCCCCTGTCACTCAAGAGTGTCAGCGCAAGTGTATAAGGGAGGGAGTGCACATCGCTGTTGCAGCCTGTCTGCAGTCTGAGCACAGCTTAGCCCTGCAGTCCCCCCCCCTCCCCCCCCTTTTTTAAGGGGCCCATTTGCCCCTTTCCCCTGGTCTGGGTTCTAACTCCCCCTCTATGCAAAACGGAGAAGGAGGCCCTAGAGGGCGGGTCACAGGCTAAATTTAAAATTCTTACAAAGGCACACGGGACACGTTAGTATACAGGGAAAGGGTAATTTAAACGATAAGCCACGGTTAAAACCACCTCCTGCCCCACATATGGACTTTTCAGGTACAGGTGGAGGGTAGTTCCCCCAGGAGGGAGTTCGGGGAACCTTAGCCCACTTCGACTTCCCCAAGTGCCGCTGGCTTCAACCTGGCACCACCTTCCAGATAGAACATTAGCCTGCCTCAGTTTTGCCCGCATGGTAAGGGGACATCGTCAACACACCGTTGTCCCCCCTGACAAATTTTCCCCCTGAATCCAGCAAACACTGGATTTTGTTTTCTGAAGCCGGGGCGCCCCCACCACCCCGGGGCACCCCCTCCAGGACAATAAAATACATTTTAAATATCATGGATCCGCCACCATCTCCAGCTCAGGGGGTACTATTTGGTTTGGGCCCCCGAGCTAGTGGAGTGGAGTCAATACCACAGCCCGCAGCGAGTCAGATACAGTCTAAAAAGGAGGCCCAGCTTTGGCGAAAGACGCATAAACAAAATTTAAAGAACTGATTAAAACCCAAAAACGAACCCCCCCAAAACCGACAGCGACAAGAAAAATCTTCTGGTAGCAGAAACTTATTAATAAAATGGGAAAATACCTGCCGCTGGTGATCCTCCTGCGCCCAAAAACCTAGGGGTTTTGGATTTTTCCCACCCGGTCACCTTTTTGGAGCATTCCCGAATTCTGTGTCCATCTTCTCCCCAGTAGAAGCACAAAAACCCCGGATGCGCGATATCCTACGGGCATAGCATGCAGAAAAAAAACCCTACTTGCATGGGCTCCTCGGGTTTACGTGGAAAAAGACGGGTTTTAGGGGTGACCCTGGTGTGGAACAACCGGGGGGGGAATCTTTTTTTGCTGTCTTCCCTAAAACTCTGTCCAGGGAAATGGGGTGCATGGCCTCATCTAAAGTACCAGGGGGAGGGTAAGCCACCAATAAAAAACCTTCACATGGTCAGCTAACCCCAAATTAAAAAATGGCATTGAGAGCGCGCTTCCACCCCAAAGAACGCAAAGCGACGAAATTTGGAGCAAAAAATCCTCCACAGTCTTTCCCCCTGCCTCAAGGTGGTAGCTGAGCCTGCCACAGCTTTCCCCATCTGGGTCATTAAGATTCCCCCAAACGGGAAAGAAACCCGTCCACAGAAGAAGTTAGGGGAGCCAGCGGGTAACGAAAATTTGCCCACCCTGGGGGGGGGCCCTGCGTAAAAATAAAAAATTCCCACCTTTGTTCCTCAAATTTCCCCGAGGTAAGTGGGCGGAGCCTGAATACAGGCGACAACCTTCCCAAATCCCCAAAGGGGCCCTCCTGTTACCTGCAAACCTTCAGGCAACTGGTAGGGGGGTTTCCCCAGGGGGGAAGGTAAGCAGGGAACCTTGCTTGGGGTTGCCCCTGTTTTCTACCCCCCGCGCCAAAATCTGGGTACTGGGTTAGCCTCTGCATCGCTCTACCCGGGCATGGGGGGCCCTAGTGAGGAAAAAGCAGTAACGGTTTTCGGCCCTGTATAATGCACTTCAAGGGGGGTGCAGTGAGCCTAACGGAAAACCCAGCCACTGTCCCCTGCCCATTGACGGGGCTGCCCTAGGCGGCAGACGGGAAATGGGGGCCCCGTCCCCCCCGCTGCTAAAATGCTGGGGGGCCGTCAGAAGGAAGAATAGTCAAACATCCAGGTCAATATCAAAAAAGGAACCCCAAAACCCCAATTTAGAACCAAGGGAAAAAACGTAAAGAAGCCCCGGATAAAAGCCAAAACAAGCAAAGCCCAAAATCAGGAGACAACCGGGTCAGGAGAAAAAAGCCCAGGTCGGTATCGGTTAGAAAAACAAAACAAAAAAGAACAAAAAAACCACCCAAAGGGAGCCAGGTTTCACGGGCAGCAGTCACTTTTCGGGGGTTTTTAAAAAGGGGTTCCTGGATTTCCGCCCCCCCCCCTCAGCTGATTGGAGCGGCCTCCGGGTCCTCCCATTGGCTGGTGCACTCGCCCCCTGTCAGGAGTGGCTGGGCCCCTGTCACTCACAGAGCTGTCAGCAGCAAGTGTATCAGGGAGGGAGTGCACATCAGCTGTTACAGCCTGTCTGGAGTCTGAGCACAGCTTAGCCCTGACATTTGCATTTGAATGTACACACCTCTTTGTGTATTCACCCCTTTATCGCATGAAAAGGCTGGTTGAGCCAAACATTGCCATTGGAAATGTTGGAATAAGGTTTTTTTTCTTTACTTTTTCCATTTTTCAGTGCTTCAAAATTCCTTGCTATATACCTAGACCTGTGATGGGGGTATTTACCGCTGGCACCAGCTGCAGTTTTGTACTTGTAACGGATTTGGTGGATTCGCTGGACCACCACAAGCGATGATAGTTAAGCCACGCCAGGGAGTGGAGTCTAAGTAGCCCCCGGCATTCACCAAAGCCCGCCACAAAGCGGGATGGACTTGCTGCAGTGTGAGGCTACCAGGTCGCTACCCCTGACGTGACTTGCTTGCGGTGGCGGCTGGGGTAATGCGTGGTACAGGATCGTAATCCAGAGACGTAGTCGGGGACAGGCAGGAGGTCAGGACAGGCGGTAGAGGTTCATGGTCAGAGACGGGCAGAAGGTCAGGGCAGGCGGCAAACAGGCAAGGTCAGAAAACGTAGCGGAACGGACTGGTACACGGGTAATCAGACAGGACTTCCAACATTCTCTAGACTAGGCAACACACACCAACGAACTGGCAGAGAGTGCTGGGGGTGTATTCCTTATATAGGACCAGCGGCCGTCAATAGACTAATTACCGGGGTGCTGGCCCTTTAAATCCAGACCAGCCGTCGCGCGCGCCCTAAGCAGTGGGTACGTGAGCGGCGGCCGGGACAGGCAGGAGCAGCATGCACAGGAGCATGGACGGGTAAGTGAGCTGGCGTCAGGGACCGGGCAGCAGGGGGATGGACGTGGGGAGCCGCGGCACCCGCGCCGGACCCCCTGCGGGCAGGGGGGTGGTCTCGGGGGGAGACGGAACCCGCGCCAGCCCCGATGACAGTACCCTCTCTTAGGTCTCCCCCTCTTTTTAAGGAATTTAGAGAGGAGGTCAGGTGATAGATTAGCCTCAGGTTCCCACGAAACGCTCCCCCCGGCCCCCGAACTCCTTCCAGTCATTCAGAAAGAAACCGCTTCCCCCCACTGTCTTCTCCGCTAGCACCTCCTTGACCCAAAGATGTTATCAACGTGGCCACAGGAGAAGGCAAACAGATCCACAGGAGAAGCGATTCGCAACTACAGGCTTGAGGAGTGAAATATGGAAGGCGTTCGGGATATGCAGAGTAAGTGGCAAGCAGAGCTTGTAGGACACCGGGTTCAGTTGCCGAAGGATCACAAAAAGGCCCAGATACTTAGGGCCTAACTTATAACTGGGCACCTTGAAGCGAATATATTTAGCGGACAACCAAAACCCCTATCGCCTGGCTTGAATAGAGGCGGAGGGCTATGGTACTGTCGGCCTGACTTTGGTGGAGTGGAGGCCCGTAGAAGGGCCTGTGTGTGACTTTCCAGAGTGCCTTGATGTCCCGTACTTGGGCATCCACGGCAGGAACATGACATGAGGTAGGCAGAAGGAGAGGCGGGCGGGGATGTAGCCCAAACACAATGAAAAAGGGAGAGGCTCCAGCGGACTAGGGAATTATACAAGAATTCCGCCCAGGGGAGGAGGTCAGACCAGTTATCCTGACAGGCGGATACAAAATGTCGTAGGTAGGTACCTAAATCTTGGTTGACCCACTTTACCTGCCCATTGGTTTGAGGGTGGTATGCAGACAAGAAGTCTAGCTGAACCTGCAACTGAGCACACAGAGCCCGCCAGAATTTCGACACAAACTGGACCCCTCTATCTGAACAAATATGCAAAGGGAGCCCTTGTAGCCCGAAAAATTGTGATGGAAAAAGTGCTGAGCCAGCTGAGGAGCGGAGGGTAACCCGGGCAGAGGAACAAAGTGAGCCATCTTCGAGAATCTATCGGTCACCACTCAAATGACCGTGTTACCCGAGGAGGCCGGGAGGTCGGTAACAAAGTCCAGGGCTATAGGGGACCAAGGCTTTTCTGGCACCGGAGAGGCTGGAAGCAGAACCCGCGGCCCTAGGTTGAGGGACTTTGTTCCCGGCACAGGATGTATAGGGCCAGGACGAAGTCTCAAAACATCTTGAGAGAGGTGGGCCACCAATAGTAGCGAGAGATTAATGCAGAGACTTATTTTACTCCAGGATGGCCAGCTGTTCGAGAAGAGTGTTCCCACTTCAGGATTCGAGGCCGCATGGCAGGGCGGATGTAGGTCTTCCCAGGAGGTAGATGTTGAAGATCCACGGGGCCCGCCGTGAGGAGACGTTCCGGAGTAATTATGTGCTGCAGAGGCGGCTCTAAGCCCACAGTGTCCGGGGAATCTAGAAAAGGGGCGTCCGCCCTGAGTTCTTCTCAGTTTGGCCGACAAGTGAAGGAAAAATCAAAGCGGGCGAAGAAAAGGCGACCACCTGGCTTGCGGGGATTTAGTCGTTGACAACTGGAGATAAAGGAGGTTTTTGTGATCGTGAAGATCTTGATGGGATGGCGAGCCCCCTCCAGCAAGTGCCGCTATTCTTCTAGGGCTAACTTTATGACCAGTAGTTCGCGATCACCAATCGTATAATTTCGCTCGGCTGGGGTGAAGGTTTTTGAGAAGAAGCCGCAAGTACGCAGTTTCCCAGAGGAAGTCTTCTGTAAGAGGACAGCGCCTGCACCCACTGAGGAGGCATCCACTTCAAGCACGAACGGACTCTGCGGGTCCGGGTGAGACAGAACTGGAGCAGAAGCAAATGCTGACTTGAGACGATCAAAGGCTTTTTGAGCTTCTGGAGGCCAGGTTTTTGGGTTGGCTTTTTTCCCTTCGTAAAGGGCCAAACCAGTGGGTCCACGAGCGTGGAGAAGTGCAGAATGAACTGTCTGTAATAATTCGCAAACCCCAGAAAACGTTGGATAGAGTGAAGGCCCACTGTAAGACTGCAGACAGCTTAGAGGGACCATCTGGAGACCCTGATCCCAGACGATGTACCCCAGGAAGGGCAATGGGGGTGCGTTCAAACGGGCATTTCTCCAGTTTTGGCATATTAACTGGTGTCACGGAGACGTTTGAGCACCGGGCGGACGTGGTGGCGGTAACCACCAAATAGGAGAGAAGATTAAGATGTCATCCTAGGGAGACAAAAAACACAGACGTAGAGAATCGTGGAAGATCTCATTAAACGAAATTCTGGGAACACTGCCAGAGCATTGCAGAGGCCAAATGGCATGACAAGATATTAAAAAAAGGGCCATCTCGGTATTAAAGGCCGTCTTCCACTCGTCGCCTTCACGGATACGAATCAAGTTGTATGCTCCACGTAAGTCCAACTCGGAAAAAAATATTTGGAACCACGTAGGCGATCAAAAAGCTCTGAGATTAAGGCAGGGGGTACGATTTTTTATAGTGATTTTGTTTAAGTCCCCGATAATTGATAAAAAGGGCCAGAGAGTACCATCTTTCTTTTCAACAAAGATGAAACCGGCCCCCGCAGGCGAGGAAGACTTGCGTATGAAGCCTTTACGGAGATTCTCCTGGATATATTCCGACATGGCTTTAATTTGCTGGACAGAGAGAGGATAAACTCTGCCTCAGGGAGAAGTAGTACCGGTTGAGGTCAATAGGACAGTCGAAAGGCCGGTGCGGGGGCAGACTTTCGGCCTGTCTTTCGGAAAAGACGTCGGCCAGATCCTGGTACGGAGTGGGCAGACCCGGCAGAGGCTTCGTAGACTTTGCAGAGGTGGGTCATAGAGCTGGACGGAGTGAAGGCAGGCACTGCGAGTGGTAGGCGGGACCCCAACGGATAATTTCGCCCGTGTTCCAGTCTAAGGTCGGAGCATGGTCTTGCAACCAAGGGAGACCCAGGAAGATTTCAGAAGAGGAGCGAGGCACAACAAGAAGTTTCAGATCTACTTGGGGTAGGGGCCTATCTGTAAGGTGAGGGCGCAGTGCAGACCGTTATAGCGTCCTTTAGGCATTCGCCACTGACGAGGAGGGATGAACATGGGTTTCGGGCAGAAGGGTAAACCCGGGAGACAAACTTGGACACCAGAGCTTGGCTGACAAAATTTCCAGCGGACCCGAATCAAGAAAGGAGGTGGCCTGAAAGGTGCTGTCCGGCGAAATTCCACAGAGTACGGGAATGGTCAGACGGGGAGAGGCCGCACTGACACCTAGGGATGCCTCTCCTGCGAGCCCTAGGTGAGGGGTTCCCGGGCGCACCGGACAGTCCCGAATAAAGTGTCCAGAAGTGCCACAGTAGAAGCACAGCTGCCGCTGACGACGCTTCGAGCGTTCCTCCTGGGTCAGGTGGGCATTCTTGACCTGTATGGGTTCGTCCGCAGGAACCAATGGCAGAGGAAGTGGAGGTCGTTGGAACACGGAGACCAGGACGAGGTACCCGGGGCATGGTAGGGCGATCTCCCGTTGGAGGCGGAGCTCTTGTTGTCTATCGGCAAACCGAATATCAATTCGGGTAGCTAACCGAATCAAGTCGTCCAGAGCAGATGGCAAGTCCCGACCAGCGAGCTCATCTTTAATTCGCCCCGAAAGGCCTTGCCAGAAAGTCGCCACCAAAGCCTCATTATTCCAGTCCAGCTCAAGAGCTAGGGTCGGAACTGCACGGAGTAGTGACCCACCCTGGAGTCCCCCCTGACGGGAAAATGGAGCAGGGCGCGGGCAGCGAAGGAGGTGCGGCCAGGTTCCTCGAAGACGGTGCAGAACCCCTGCAGGAAGGTTTGTAGATTTGCCGTCAGCGGATGTCCTCGGTCCCATAGAGGAGTGGCCCAGGCCAGAGCTTCGCCCGTTTTGGAGCTAATTATGAAAAGGGCCACCTTCGCCTGCTCAGTTTGAAAAAATTTATGCCCCAACATCTGTGTGGATGGGCATTGACTGACGAAGCCTCTGCCATTCTTCAGGTCTCCATCATAACATGAGGGAAGCAGCAGATGCAGAGATGGTCCCGGTGCAGGAGCAACTGGTGCAGGCGCGGCAGAAGCGGCCGCAGGCGGAGGTAGATGGGCCGCAAGGTTCTACATCATGACTGCGAGCTGGTTAATACGCTGGCCCTGCTGAGCGATGGCCGTCGCGACGTCCCGGAGTTCGGGCAGAGGTACCCTGGCGGAATCCATGGCCATTCGTACGTAACGGATTTTTGGTGGATTCATGGACCACTGCAAGCGTTTGGTAGTTAAGCCACGCCAAGGAGCAAGTCTAATAGCCCCGGTATTTTACCAGAGCCTGCCGGGCCCCAAAACGGGATAGACCCTTTCTGTGGTGGAGGCTACCAGGACGCTAAACCCCTGACGTGACTTGCTTGCTGTGGCGGCCGGGGTTTGTGCGTGGTACAGAATCGTTAATTCTAGAGACTTAGTCCCGGGGACAGGCAGGAGTTCAGACGGGCGGCAGAGGTTGTGGTCAGGGGACGGCAGAGGTCAGGGGGAGGCGGCAAATTTGGCAAGGTCAGGGAAAGTAGCGGAACGGACTTTGGTACATGGGTAATCAGACAGGACTTCCAACACTCTCTAGACTAGGCAACGCACACCAACCCAATGACAGAGGAGTGGGTGGGGCGTATTTTCCTTTATATAGGACCAGCGGCTGGCAATGACTAATTACCAGGGGTTCTGGCCCTTTAAATCCAGATCAGCAGCCGCCGCGCGCCAAGCAGTGGGTACGCGCCGGCGCACGGGACAGGCAAAGGAGCAGCGTGCACAGGAGCGTGGACGGGTAAGTGAGCCGTCATCAGGGACCGGGCAGCAGGGGGATGGTCGCGGGGAGCCGCAGCACCCGCGCCGGACCCCCTGCTGGCAGGGGGCGACTGCGGGGGGCGACGGCACCCGCACCAGCCCCCATGACAGTACTTTGGATGTGCTGATTTCCTTTCCTATTTTAGACAGACAGCCAGAATTATTTACTCATAACCACACCCTGACATAATAGTACATAAATTGGGTAAGCAATTCTTCCGTGTATTAACCAGCTGGAGCATTCCTGGTACTATAATTGCTAGGACAGTTAACAACTGCAGTGTTATGAATATTGATCAATTGCCCCAGCTACATGATCACTAAATTTGCCTGTTGGGTAATTGGTACCTGTGCATGTTTTTATACAGCGGCACAGTATAATGGTATAAATAAGCATGCAATTTAGCATATTTAAAATAATCTACATTCCTGGGGCAAAGCAAGAGATAGCTGATAACACATGTTCACCAGGTTCTAGGTGCCAGGAATGGCATCTACAAGTCATTTTTGCCATCTCTATGACACATCAAGAAGGCTAGAGCAGAAAATGGAAGCTTTGCCCAAAGCAAAGGAATACCTAGCTACAATTCTGTACAATTACAAATAATTTTTACATATTCATTTTAAATCCATAACATATACCATAAATACCATAAATATCTGATAGTAACAGGTCTCACCTCTGATGGGCGCACGTGCCTGACTTTCTCTATTAACTCCTTTTAGACCAATATCTACAGCCGAGCAAGATGCAGCAAGCAGGACAGGAGGCTCGGAGACCCCTCTTTGGGAAATTGGTATGAGTCTCAGATAGAGGGCACTCATCTATCAGAGATTTATGGAATCTTCTGTGGATATGCCATAAATGTATAAAATAGGAATACCTGTTTTCTACATGTTTTGTAGAAATTATAGTGTTTGAATAGATTAAAAAAAAACTATATCAGCCGGAAACTGTAGGTTTTCCAAATTTTCTTTGCATGCTCTATCCAGTTACCTTGTGGACTTTTAATTAAAGGGGTTGTCTCACTACATTGATTCGTCCTATTTTCTTGGTTTCATTTTGAATTCAGGGGCGTGTTTACTGGCTTCTATTAGGCTGCAGTAAAAGCCAGGTCTGTAGCTATAGCAGCCAGTGCTGGGAGCCAACCATGAAAGAGTAAACAGGTCTGTAGCTATAGTGATCTGAGGAGCTGATGCAGCCCATAAAAGAGGGGATATCTAGGAATAGGTATGACACTGTTAATGGACACATATTTCAAAGGGACTTGTTTTTGCAAGATCTGTAACATAAAAAGCAATCCTTGTAGTGACACAACCCCTTTAACAGCTGTTTTTAAGTTCACTCACACATTTTCTAATAGATTAAGCTCTGGCCTTTGGGACATTAACTTTGTTATGCAATTACTATAAAGCTTTGGCTCCATGTTTGCCGTTGTCTTGCTGGCAAATAAATGGTCCCAAGGTCCAAATCTCTTATAGACTACAGCAAGGTTTTTTAGGATTGCAAGTTATTTTACTGTATTTACTTCATGTTTTCCTATATATTTTGACAAGACAGTAACTTGCAGATATTCTTTCTATGTTTGTTTTTTGGTTGGATTTCTTTTTTACTATAGTGGCGTAATGCTTACTGTAATGACAATGTGTGAATCACTGCATGACTGACAAATTAGTCATTGACAAATAAGTGGGGCTATGAGTAAAAAGAATGCTGATGTCATTTCCTCAAGCCCTTTGTCATCCTACTCTGATTTATTATACATGTGATCTAACCACAGTCATTTACCAATAAAGAAACTTAACACTTGCTTCTTTTTTACTTTCCTGTAGGTGTCAAGTTCTGACTGAGCTCTTCAAGATAAGTTTAAATTGTCACATGACCTTGGTATTTCAGTGATTCTAGAAAACTGTCCTTCATACATGTCTATTAGGCAATGGGTAATCATCTAAAGCATCTGAGGATGTATCAGACAATCATTATTTTTGTTCCAGTTCTACTGCTGTGTGGAGGAGTCTCTAGGGGAGAGGCTGCAGCTGGAGATGGTATAGGGCAGAATGCATGGCTTAGTCATCTCCCACTAAGAAGGTCACTATGCACACCTGCTTCAAACCATGTGAACTTAATTGGAACCAGTTTATCTTTTCCCAATAATAGTGGAAGTCGGGTGTGGGGGGAGAAAATTGTTCAATGCTTGGCTACAGAGTAGAGAGTGATTATGCCTCTGGGAGAATGAGTGAACAGATGTTACATCTGTAACATTTGCAATCTTTCTGTTGCTGTTTTATTCCTATTTTAGATTTCTAAATCAACAAACTAACAACTAAGCATAGTAACATCTGCTTTCATCCATGAGTCTCAACATATTGCCTTCCCTTTCTGTACTTATAATATTAGGAAGAAAATAAATTCTGCAATAAGAGATCTGACCTGATGTGTTATCCTATGAAAATAGTGATGGATATTAAATGAAGTCATTTCTGGCTTTGTTCATATTGAACCTTGGATATAACAACAACCAGAGCCCTCTAGATTTATTACAAAAGTTTAGAAACGGTCCTACAGGGGACAACATGTCAGTGTTGGATTCTTATACATATTTACACATTCCTGTAACTCCAGTAAAATTATAAAAACCTCATTGTCATGATCATGCCAGAAAGAACCCCAGCTTTGAGTTCTGGTCGCCGGCCGCGGCCGATGCGACGTAAGCCATGGTTTCTGACATAGTGTCTCATTTGTGTTTCCTAGGTGAACTGGTTTTCTCCCTGCTATCTTGATTGATTCCTGGCCGACGCTGGCCAGGAATCTTCCAGCACTCCATGGGTTAACCTGGCTCCTTTCTCCTGGGTGATTGACAGCTCTACCTTCCTATCTGGTCTTCCGTTTCTTCCTCCTATTGCCTTTGTCCTTAGTTCTCCTGGAAGGTATTTAAGGGTTCTTCTGTCTCTTCTCCTTGCCTGTTATACTGGTCTGTTTTTGTGGATCCTAGCATACGGCATAAGTCTAAGATGCTTCTACCTGATTGCCTTGACAGAAATACTGACAGGTTCCGAACCTTTAGGGAATCATGTAATTTATTTTTTCGCTTCAACTATTTTCCCACTGAAGCTGAGAAAGTAGCAGTTGTTGTGTCTCTCCTCCAGGGCCCACCTCAGGATTGGGCATTAGCTATACCCTCTGAAGCCCCTGAGTGGAGATCAGTGGACAGATTTTTTTTGGCTTTAGGACAGGTTTATTATAACCCCAACTGTGTGGCATGGGCGGAGACTCATTTGCTATCTATTCAGCAGGGCCGCCGCTCGGCTGAAGACTACTGTTCCGAGTTCCGCCAATGGTGTACGTTGACTGGGTGGTCAGACCAACCTCTGAAGACCCTTTTCAGACAAGGACTGTCTGATGCCATGAAGGATGCTATGGTCAGCCATCCAATCCCTGAGACCCTGAGTGACTTTATGACTCTAGCTGTGACTATTGACAGAAGACTGAGGGAGAGACGCAGGGAAAAGCAAGGGGGTTTGACTGTTCAGCTCAAGTCAGGCTTTCCTGTAAAACCTGCTTCTTCCTTCTTTGAGAGTTCTTCTCTACCATCTCCCTCTCAGTCTTCTGGAGAAGAACCCATAGTGTTGGGTCTTACATCTGCTGCCACCAGGAGGAGACATCGGTTGGAGAATGCCTTGTGCCTTTATTGCGGGAAGCCTGACCATTTCCTGAGAAACTGTCCTATTAGGCCTAACTCACCCCAAGGAAACACCGAACGTCTGCACAATTTCCAGGAAGGTAACTCGGATGTACAGGTACCTCCTAACTCAAATAACAAGTTTGTTTTGCCCGTAACCTTAGTTTCTAGCTCCAAGACTTTTGCTTGTCGTGCCCTGATTGACTCGGGTGCTGCTGCTAATTTCATCAGTATGGCTGTTGCTAAGGCCTTGGGTTTGGAACTTGTTCCTTTGTGTTCTCCCTTCTTGGTTTGAGTTGTAGATTCTACCTCACTAACCGGATGAAGAATAAAATTTTGTACTGCTGAGGTCACTTTGAATGTTGGGAGTTCGCATACTGAAAAACTTTCATTTTGTTCATGGAGAAACTCTCTGCAGATATTATTCTTAGGTTGCCCTGGCTCCGCCTCCATAATCCGGTGTTCGACTGGAGAACCACCGAGTTGATCAAATGGGGTGACTCTTGTGGTGCTCATTTGAAGATAGTGCATCCCTTGGTGTGTGCTGTAATTAATGCTCATGATATTTCATTATGTAATTCTAGCGTTTTTGATGGGGATGTTGGGGAACATCTGCCTCCACACCAGCCTGATGTTTGTCCTATAGACCTCACTCCAGGGGCAAAGCTCAACTCCTCTGCCCCGGAACGAGAATCTATGCATCTGTCAATTGAGAAACCTGAAAATATTCTTTCTGCGGGAGTAGTTGTCACCACCTTGCCTTCAGATTTAGTATCCCCAACTACCAGTTCACAAAGTTATGCTCCTCCCAAGCTGGCCCGCTTTGCCGTAACGATGGTTCCCACTTCACGTATTCCGCCACTACAGGTGATGAAACTAAATTAGAAATCGCTGTTAATCGACTGTGCACAGTCTGGGCTAGGATTCATATGACTCTAAAAAATGACAAACTAAAGATCAAATATACTATTAAAAACCACCGAACCAGACCAAAATGTCAGTCTCCGAGTCCCATCTGCAAAACATGCTTCCAAGCTGGAAAAGGAAAGAGTTAACCAAGTCCATTCTGCTAAACCTAGAGGTCTGTTGAGAGTCGCGTGGCCCCTCATAAAGGGGGGGGGGGGTACTGTCATGATCATGCTTTGAGTTCTGGTCGCCGGCCGCGGCCGATGCGACGTAAGCCATGGTTTCTGACATAGTGTCTCATTTGTGTTTCCTAGTGTGAACTGGGTTTTCTCCCTGCTATCTTGATTGATTCCTGGCCGACGCCTGGGCCAGGAATCTTCCAGCACTCCATGGGTTAAGCTGGCTCCTTTCTCCTGGGTGATTGACAGCTCTACCTTCCTATCTGGTCTTCCATTTCTTCCTCCTATTGCCTTTGTCCTTAGTTCTCCTGAAGGTATTTAAGGGTTCTTCTGTCTCTTCTCCTTGCCTGTTAGACTGGTCTGTTTCTGCCTATAACTCGCCCTCTTTATTCTGTGCCTCCCTGGTTAACTTACTCTGCTTGTTTCACGTTTATTCTTCTGCCTTCTGACTTTGTACCGCGTTCCTGATAGTTACCGACTTGGCTTGCTTGACTGTCCCTTATTGTGTTTGTATTGTTTGTCTGCGTCTTGTGTTTTCACGCTATTCAGTATAGTGCTCAGTCTTCTGGTTGGGGCCGACCTATTAAGCATAGTTGCCAAGTTTTGAAAATGAAAAAGCAGGAGATCTTAGATGGCGGCGCGCGTAGTGCGCCGGGGCAAAAATTTGCATGGACACGCCCATCTTTCCGGTATGCTACGCCCCCTTCAAAAAGCCACACCCACTCCACCTAACTGCATAACGGCTTTGGAAGAAAGCCAGGTAGATGCCCTTATAGCCAGGTAGTAACCCCCCATAAGCAGGTAGTGCCCCTTACAGCAGGTAGATAGCCCCCTTGTAGCCAAGTAGATGCCCCTCTGTAGCCAGGTAGGTGTCCCCCTTTGTGAGCCAGGTCGGTGCCCCCATTGTTGCCAGCTAGTGCCCCCATTGTTGCCAGGTAGCGCCCCCATTGTTGCCAGGTAGATGCCCCCTCTGTTGCCAGGTAGATGCCCCCTCTGTTGCCAGGTAGATGCCCCCTCTGTTGCCAGGTAGTGCCCCCATTGTTGCCAGGTAGGTGCCCCCTCTGTTGCCAGGTAGTTGCCCCCTCTGGTGCCAGTTAATGTCCCTCTGTTGCCAGGTAGTGGTCCCCTCTGTTGCCAGGTAGTGGTCCCCTCTGTTGCCAGGTAGTGCCCCCTTTGTTGCCAGGAAGAGCCCCCATTGTTGCCAGCAGACCCCCCCCCCCCCCCTATAGCTAATAAAAATAAAATAATAAAAATCCACTTAAACCTCACCAGGCTCCTGCAGCGCTTCCAGCTCCCGACCGATCTCCTCAGCGGCGCAGGGGGAAGTGAGAGCAGCCGCGCGTCACTCCCCTGCAGCCGCGCGTCACTTCCCCCTGCGCCGCTGACGTGTATGTGCGGCGCACACACCGGCGCCGGACATACAGGGAGGAGGCAGGAGGGATCACTCCCTCCTCCCTCCTCCCTGCACAGCGAGACTCCGGGCGGGTGAAGCGGCCGCAGCGGCCGCTTCACCCGCCTGTAGGAGTGGCCCGGCGGCGCCAGAGTAGCGCACTAGCGCTACTCTGTCGCCGCGGCCATTTAAAGAGCCCCCGCCGCCTGCTGGCGGCGGGAGGAATGCCAACTCCCCCGGGAGGGCGGGAGGGGACCCCAAATAGCGGGACCCCCCCGCCCAAAACGGGAGAGTTGGCATGTATGCTATTAAGGAGTCGGGCACCCCAAAAGGCAGGGACAGGGGTTGGGATCAGTGTCAGGGCCTCACGCTGTCTGTGTCTGTTCATGCGCCCCTGACGGATCCCTTACACTCATAGTGCTGTTTTACATTCTTCTGTACACAATCTTTCTGAAGTTGTGCATCCTTTGTTTGCTGCAAGATTCTTTCTTCCTAGTTTTTTAAAAGGAAGTTATTGTCATTGCCACTACTGTTATGTATAAAGTGAGCTATACGTTCTGTCACTGGTGCTTTATAAGCCTGCTGGATCACATTATACCTTTGCATCCTCTCTTCACCCTCATATTGCATGTTAGTATACTGTACACAGCAGAAACCTGTCTGAAATAGCGCAGAGGCTGTAATCACAAGATTTTATTAACTACCAAGTTACCTTTTTAGATGCAAAGACAACTTACATTCCCCTAATTCGGTAAAATATTGAACTTATTTTATTTGTTTCACTCTCAACAGGGAAGAAGTAAAGGTTAGCAGTTAAAAAAGTCTCTTTCTAGTCTGTACTATATTAAAATAAATGGAGAATGCATACTTCAAGTGAACATTGCTACAAAACTCAATTTTAAAAATATAAATTTAAAGATTATGAAGTCTCTATATGGATCACATAATAAATATTCCAAATAAATTTTTTTAACTTCAATTCGGTGCCTGAGAAAGTAGCAGTATTGTCTTTGTACATGTAATTATAGACCACTTGTATGAAAACTGTCTAGGTCTAAAACTCACTTTTTTCCCATATCAGAGCGCCCGTCTCATTTTTTCAAAGCACTATATAAAATGAAAGGGGCTGTGATTGGTTGCTATGAGCAACAAAGTAAGTTTTAGACCTAGACAGTTTTCATACATGTGGCCCTATGTGTTTGCAATGTTTTGTTCTGTGAGGTTTTTTTATGAGTTTTAGATAATAGCTCTATTTCAGGGCAGAACCATGTCTTTTGGCTATTTTCATCCTTTTTTCTTTTTTTTTAATTCTTAATTTAAAAAATGCAAATAGGAAAACTTGTTGATATATACAAAAAGATAAGAACTGTAGGTTCTAGACTTGTATATAATTTGGTATAACTTTAGAGTGTACTTGTAGATTTTCCTTAGATGTTTTAGCATATGGTAAAGAACAGGATGCTCAGCAAAGGTCTCTGTCATTGTCCATACAACATGTATTGATTTACTTTAAAACCTATGAAACAATATAAGATAATACACGGTAAAGGCTGAATAGCAGTTTTCTGTCTAAAAAAAGATCAATTTTTATCTTCACTTTTGTCTCTAGAGTTTTAGGGGGAAAAGAAATTTGAGCGCGCTCTGTAAATTGGCTAATTAAAAGAGGCGCCGTTATTTGGACCAAGGGGAGAGAGCAAGCGACCCCCCTAGGGGTTTTCTAAGAATCTGAAATAAAACTGTACATGGCCAAAAAATAAAATTTATTTTTTCACAAAAGGGTTGCCCGATGTGTTAAAAAACGAAGAAAAACAGGGGGGTAACGAAAAAAAAAATTAAATCAATAAAATCATGTTTTTTTTCTTTATTTTCATTACCCCGGGATAAATATAGGGTGAACGAAAATAAAGAAAAAAACATGATTTTATTGATTTAATATTTTTTTTTTCGTTACCCCCTTTATTCTTCGTTTTTATACACATCAGGCCCCATTTCTGTAGTTTAAATTTGATTTCGCCGTGACATTTTTTATTTAATTTTCATTAGAAAACCCATGGGAGCGTCCCGTCTCCCATTGGGTCCAATAACGGCGCCTCTTTTAATTTACCAATCCAAGCGCGTAAAAGAATTTTTTTTCCCCATAGAACTCTATGGGGAAAAAGTAGCTCGCCTCTGATTGGCAAAGCGGGAGACCCCCCCCGCCGCTTAACCCAATCAGCTCGTTTTCTGTTTTTTTAACTTATTTTGAACTGCCCCCCTTGGAATAGTTTGGGGTCAATTTTTTCTCCATAGGATATAAGGGGACATTGTCGCTCCTTTTCTGATTGGTGGGCAAAAACCAGCCAATGGAATATTTAAACAATTTGAATTACTGTTTTTTCCCGCAATTCTCTCTATTGCAATTCCCTATGAAAGCGCCCGTTCTCGGCAAAAAAACGCTTTTCGGGTTTTTTAAAACTGCTTTATTTGTAAAAAGGGGTTGGGCTCTTATTGATAATGTTTTACACTTAAAAAAAATGATTTTTTTATTAATACTTAAAACCACACGGGGCTGAGAGGCCGAGATTGCATTGGGGCCCCTCTCCCTAACTATAAAAGGGAAAGTAGCCGCCTTGATTGGCTGGGGTAGCCAAGCCCCCGCTAGCTCACCCAAACAGCTCTTTTTTTGTCTTTTTTCTGTATTTGGAATTATCCCCCGTGGGTTCTGATTGGTTCCCAAAATTTTCCCTAGCTACATGGGTTTTTTGTCGCTCCCCATTCTGATTGGCTGACTACCAAGTCCCCCTTTAGCTTAACCAATCACTCGTTTCCAAACATTTTTACTGTATTTTAACTATCCCGCCCGGGGTTTCTGATTGGTCTAAACTTCCCCCCAGGGGTTTTAATGGTTCACGTCGCTCCTATTCTGATTGGTCGGCTTAAAAACCGGCCAATCAGAAAGCTTTCAAATTTGAAATTTCTGTATTTCCCCCAATTTCCCCAAAATCCTAATCTGAATTGGAATTGGGAAAATAATTTTTTTTTTATGTATTTTTTAGGTTTCAGCTCTTTTTCCGAGAATGTTTAAGCCTTTTATAAGGCGATTTTTTATTCATACTCCCCCCGAAGTGGGAAAGAATTTTTTCGCTGTTTCCCGCCGTCCGCATCGGAAAATGTTTTTTTTCGGGGGAAGTCCCCACTGGGGCCCCCGTCCCCGCACTGTGCCCCACACACATGGGAGGCGCAGGGAACTTTTTCCCCCCCCATGTTGAGTCGCTACCCCCGGCGGCGAATCATAGGCGCAGCCCCGCACTGCGCCTCGTCCCCCACACGCCTAACACACTGGCCAGGGGGCTGCGGAAATTTTCCCCGCATGTATGACCGCACTACCTCCCGGGGCCGAATCATAGGCCCGCCGCACTGCCCCTCGGGCCCCCAGTGCCCTAACACACGGCGAGGGGCGGGGGACTTCATGCTATGTATGAGCATCCCCGGCCCCCACTAAATCAGGTCAATTCCCCCGGAAAACTGGGGGGAAAGGGCGCCCCCCACCCGGTTGGATTCATACATGTGGCCCTATAATTTTAAATACATTTTAAGGAATATTTTTTATTTTTGGGAAATTAAAATATTTTTATATGATATCATTTTTAAAAATTTAAAAAATAAAATTGTAAGTTAAAAAAAAAAGTGATATTTTTTGCCCCCGACAGCAAAAACCAGCTCCACTTCGATCCCGAGGCCAGGCAGACCACTTTTGCCCTGCTCTCACTCTTTTCTACTACAGCAAGAGTCAGCACAGCACAGGTATTGCTGGGGCCCGTTGTCCACCCAAACAAGATGTTCCATAGTTCTATTTTTCTACAGCAATTCTAAGACTTTTTTTTAAAAAACACCTTTATAATGTTACCGCATTACTAAGGCGTCAAAAAACAGGTGAGGCCAATGAACTTTAGAAATCAATCGCCCCCAAAAAACCATTCATACAGTCAGGTGCATTATACACTGAATACGAGATACAATAATTTACTTTGAAGCGCCTTCCTTCATAAGTCTCTCAAAGTTTGGCGCATTACATTCTATGCTCATACAAAGTTTGGCGCATTAAGCTTTCTGTAATGCGCCAAAAATGTGTCGGCGCCAAGTACACATTTGAATTCATACATGTCGACCTATATATTTGATTTACAGTTTATTGTTACAACAAGATAACTCAAAATAAGAGTTATCAAAGATAAGTCAAAGATTAGTCAAAATATGTAATGCCTCTGATATACAAATATAATCTAGATTACACTTGTGTAAATTTGTAAACAGATTGCATTGCAAGTCCAAAGCTGCATTTACAACTCTACAGGTTATTAGAAATCGTCCAAAACCTTGTTGACAGACACAGCAAAAAAAGCTGTGCTGTGTACACTACAGCACAGATTTTGAGGGCTACACAGCGCTGGGTACGGTCAGATTTTCTGCGTATTCAAAATACTGAATCCACTGAGAAACAGACTAAAATCCAGTGCTGTGTAGATATAGCCTTACAATTCACAAAATCAAATGTAAAGACTATGCTTCTCAGAAAGCAATTCATCAGAACAAAGGCAAACAAAAGTGTTTTTACAGCTGTAAATTACGTCCACACGGCAGAGGACAAAATACTTGTAGGATTCTAATCAGAATCCGACCTGTATTTTACACTTGGGGCCACATGTACCCTGTTTCCCCGAAAATAAGACATCCCCCGAAAATAAGACATAGTGTTTTTATTTTATGCAATTCAGAGTTTTGCTGCTTATGCTAATGTTTGTGATGAAATCACTACAATTTATTAATGCATGTTGACGTTTTGTTCAACAATAAATGTGAATTATTGTTTATAGAAAAAAAATCCCCTAAAAATAAGTCTTAGCTTATCTTTAGGAGCAAAAATTAATATAAGACTGTCTTAGTTTTGGGGAAACAGGGTATGAAAACTGTCTAGGTCTAAAATTCACTTTGTTGCCCATAGCAACCAATCAGAGCGCCACTTTCATTTTTCCAGAGAACTATATGAAATGAAAGGGGCTCTCTGATTGGTTGCTATGGGAAACATAGTGAGCTTTAGACCTAGATAGTCATTCATTTGGCCCTTGGTTTTATTTTTTTGTACTGCTTGTTGTGGTCTTTGTATTTCAAATCCGACCTCAGAAAATCTGAGCTGTTTACACCACACCTTGGATTTTCTATTGAGGTCTAAATACCAAATGTGCTTAAAAATCCGACAGTAAGTCACTGTCGTGTAGCCGTAACCTAAAAAAAGAAAGTTACCAGCTAGGTATTGTCTTTCACCACATGAAATAAAGCTGAAGATGGTAAATATGCTAAAAATAATCAGTGATATGCCTAGTATCAATATGGCCATTTGATCAGCATTTTAAAGGTGCTCAGCAGAGAGAGCAGAAAGAAGCCTGTTACACTACAATACATATTCTAAAAGGCTTATGGGTAAAGAGCTGGAACTCTTTAGTGTCCTGTATTGGATGTAGCATTCCTTAAGTCACATTCAACTCACTGAACCTTGCAATGTGAGAGGGATAAAAGCCATGCAGGTTGGTTCATCTGCAGACAGCTGGCTAGGTGAGAGGCCATTACCACACGCAATGCCTCTCACCTAGCCAGTAAGTAGTTCTACCCTGCACTGATGAGGGGCAAACAACCCAAAACAGCTGAACAAAACTTGCATGGCTGTAATCCCTTCCAAATTGCAAGGCTCAGTGACTCGGATGTGACATGAGGAATACTTCATCCAATGAAGGATGTTGAAGAGTTCCAATAAACCTTTTAGAATATCTAAATACACTCCACTTAAATATTTTAGTGGAATGAATAATGCATGAAGTCTCCACACACTGACATGGAGTTTCTCCCTAATGAGATATTTTACCCCTTTTGAGCCACACTACACAGACTCATCCACAGCAGTATTCTGTATTTTCTTTTTTTTAACATTAATTTTTTATTGATTTTACAAAATTCCAAAACAAAAGATACAACCAGAATTGGGTAACAAATCAATTAACAAAGAAATTAATAAGAGTCATTTGCAAATTGTAAGACATATCAACCAATCACAAGGAATCCAATATAATGTCATGTAATAGTACACAGGTCATGTATGTAGTGTGAGAGGGCGCAAGGGACCATCATTGATGAAAGGTACGTGTCACCGATATGCCTGGTGTCGGTGAGGTAAAAGCCCATTGTTTATAATGTGTCAGCAGCATTAGGCCACTGACATTTATTATATAGTTGCTAGTAGCAATATTCCGGGCCAGGTTTTTACCGGAGCAGCCAAAGAGCTGGGTGGGATGGTCGCTCCACATCTCTTACATCTATGTAAGCCTGGTAGTCAGGTCAGCTAGGGGGTGTGGTGCCTAAACTCACTGCAGTGCTGTGGAGTAAGAGCTCTGTTTCGCAGGTATGGAGGTGACCAGGATACCTTCCTGCAAGCAGCGCCGATCCCTGTCGACCATAACGACAGGTGAGAGCCCTGTGTTGGGCAAGAGGACTGTACTTTCCGTGCTGCATACTTTGGGCTCTGTTTAAGACTTTCTATACTGGGTTCAGGCTGACGCATGCCTGTTGTGTTTGATTGTGGCGTGTTCAACGTGTGACAAATAAAGAGCACCTGTTTAATTTGCACCAACCTTGCTGCTGGTTCTTGTGTAAAGGCTACCGTTTGAGCCGAATCCCTACAGTATGTAAAGAAGTACATTGTTAAATGTGGCAGGACATCAGGTGTATCTTATCATGGAGTTCATCAAATTGTTAATGATATAGTCTCTACAGTCTCAATTAAAACTTTGTTTACTAATGGAATAAAACTGTTATAAAATTGTATGTGTGTGGAACTCTATACTGTAGATGGCCCTGACCTGGGCCAATAAGGACTCTTTCCACAGTGCTCTAGACCTGAGCAATTGACATGAATTGCGGGTCCATTTGTTTCCTGTTCACTACTATATTAAATTGAACTACAGTAACAGTTCTGTGGGTTGTTCTTGCACCTACTGTTAATGATGTGACTTGTCTATTTAAACATGTCCATCTGTCTACTGCCCGCCTTGATTCCAGCCTGTCCACCTTTTATGACTGTACTTTGCTAACTATGTCCTTGCATCTACTCTATCTATTCGCCATCATTAACTGTCAGGGGCTACTTTAGGGGTAATAAAAATGTTCCATGATCAAGCGCTCACAGAAAAAAATGACTTTTATTGAACCCAAAACAAATCCCATGACGGGACCATATTATTATGCTTCCATCATGGGATTTGTTTTGGATTCAATAAAAGGCATTTTTTATCGTGAGCGCTGGATCGTGGAACATTTTTATTGCTGAACTACTTGCACCGCGGATAAGAGCGGGGGATCTGAGACACCAGCATGGCAAACGGCCAGTCCTGGATTAAGTCTGTATAGAAGCTGACTCAGGTTGAGCCTAATTCCTTTGTTTGTTACTTTAGGGGTAGCAATATGTGCTATAACTACATAACCAGGATTTCTGGTTTAGCTCTAGAAGAGTGAAGAAATCAGGCGATACCTTTTAGGGGCTAACGGTATATTTGATGGTGAGCTTTCGAGAGAACTAGCTCCCTTCTTCAGTCAAAGCTGTTAGGGATCTAATGGGTCCACTACATCTGTTGACATTTTTATAGAGCCATTGTAAACTAGGTGTAGAAGCAGCTGGACAACATTCTCTTTCTTTGCACATTAAAAAGTTATTTTGGTGGTCTTAGGGTGGACTCCATGGAGAGGACAGAGACAACTAAGAGGTAGACCCATGTGAATTATAGTCGCCACCTCAGAACAACAAAGAAATGTAAAAAAAAAACACAAAACCAGCTCACCTAGGAGTGCACAAGTCAAATCAAGGTGTGGATTGTCTACAGTAGGTTTTTGCTGCACTTGCATTTTACTTCTGTATTTAATTACATATATTAAGTATATTTATGAAATGAGTTAATATATATTGTAAGAGGCCCAGGGGTAAAGCTGTGGACGGAATATAGGATACGAGGGGGCTGGCCCGGGTGAAAGAAAAAAACCCGTAGTTGTTTTCCGGGGTGTTATTTACTGGCCCCGTTTTTTTTGTGATTAGTTCGGGTCTGGTTTTTTTATGGAGCGGCCGGAGAGCCAGGTGGGAAAGGTCGCTCCCATACTGCAGCCCGAACCCTTTCCCGGCATATACACTCGTTCAAAAGTTTGGGGGGGCAACCCAAAAATTTTTTATTTTCCCTGAAAGCCATATTTTTATCAAATGAGTTCAAAATGTATAGAAAAAGTCCAGACGGGGTTTACAAAGGGTTTGAAATTATGATTTTTATTTTTAAATAATCTTTTACTTCAAACTTTGCTTTTGTCAAAGAATACCCTTTGCAGCAATTACAGCATTCAGACCCTTTGGGATTTTTGCTGTCAATTTGTTGAGTAATCTGGGAAAAAAATTTTTATCCCATGCTTCCAGAAGCCCCTCCCACAAGTTGGATTAGCACTTTGTGTACCATACGGTCAAGCTGCTTAATGGGGCTGAGATCTGGTGACTGCGCTGGCCACTCCATTACATATAGAATATCAGCTGCCTGATTCTTCCCTAAATAGTTCTTGTATCATTTGGAGGTGTGCTTTGGGTCATTGTCCTGTTGCAGGATGAAATTGGTTCCAATCAAGCGCTGCCCACAGGGCATGGCATGGCATTGCAAAATGGAGTAATAGCCTTCTTTATTCAAAATCCCTTCTACCTTGTACAAATCTCCCACTTTACCAGCACCAAAGCAACCCCAGACCATCACATTACCTCCACCATGCTCGACAGATGGCGTCAGGCACTCTATCAGCATCTTGTCAGTTGTTCTGTGTCTCACAAATGTTCTTCTGTGTGATCCAAACACCTCAAACTTCGATCATCTGTCCAAAAAACTTTTTTCCAATCTTCCTCTGTCCAATGTCTGTGTTCTTTAGCCCATATTAATCTTTCCCTTTCATTAGCCAGTCTCAGATATGGCTTTTTCTTTGCCACTCTGTCCTGAAGGCCAGCATCCCGGAGTCGCCTCTTCACTGTAAACATTGACACTGGCGTTTTGCGAGTACTATTTAATGATGCTGCCAGTTGAGGACCTGTGATGCATCGATTTCTCAAACTAGAGACTCTAATGTACTTGCCTTGTTGCTCAGTTGTGCAGCAGGGCCTCCCACTTCTTTCTACTCTGGTTAGAGCCTGTTTGTGCTCTCCTCTGAAGAGAGTAGTAGAGAGAGTAGTATACACCGTTGTAGGAAATCTTCAGTTTCTTGGCAATTTCTCACATGGAATAGCCTTCATCTCTCAGCACAAGAATAGACTGTCGAGTTTCACATGAAAGTTCTCTTTTAATGGCCATCTTACGAGTTTAATTGAACTAACAAACTGGCCCAAAGAAAGGTCAGTTTTATAGCTTCTCTAATCAGCAAAACTGTTTTCAGCTGTGCTAACATACTTGCTCAAGGGTTTTCAAGGGTGTTCAAAATATCCAATAGCTTTCTTACACAGTTAGCAAACACAATGTACCATTAGAGCACTGGAGTGATGGTTGTTTGAAATGGGCCTCTATACACATATGTAGATATTGCATTAACAATCAGACGTTTGCAGCTAGAATAGTCATTTACCACATTAGCAATGTATAGAGTTTATTTCTGATTCATTTAATGTTGGCTTCATTGAAAAAAACTGTGCTTTTCTTTCAAAAATAAGGACATTCCTAAGTGACCCCAAACTTTTGAACGGTAGTGTAAGGCAGCTGACACAGCTCAGGTTGGAGCTGTGTGATAATACTGGAAGCCCCTATGGAGTGAGGAAGCGTAAAGATGCCTACAAGTTCCTGTGAACATCTATATGGCTGACCTGGTGAGGTTGTTTCATGTTGCCTTGTTGTTACCCCTGAAGAAAGGACTGTACCAGTTTTCCAGTTTTGCTGCGATAAGCTGAAGGATGCACATTTTCTTGCTATTCAAGTCTGAGAGACAATAAACTTTTTGTTTTGTTTTTGCTCTAAAACCTTGAGTCTGTGCTAATCAAGAGACTACCTATGAGCTGGCACCCCTACAATGTGTGTCTGTGTGTATATTGGTGTTTATGAGTTATTTCACTAAAATTAATCATCATGTTTAAATGCACTTGCAGTTTTTCCTGATTTCCATACATTAGCTATTTATTGTAATGAATTAACTATACTGCTGATTATCCACCTATTTATCTATCCGGGGAATTTTGCTGATATCATGGTATTTTTATTATGTTAATTTTAAAAAGTAAAATATATTTATACATTACATTTGAAGTAAGTTGATTTATTGTGGGTTCGGCACATAGTAGTATGTTCTTTGTAGGTATAAATGTAGAAAATAGTAAAAAGTCTATGGACTAGCATGTAAAAATTTAAGTCTGCTGGTCTATAGACTGTCTTTTTTCTACATTAATAAAGAAATTAAGACACATAACAACAAATAAATGAAATAAAAAAAAGTCCAATGTGTTTATTATGGGATTATAACAAACAAGGGTAATCCATTAATAGCTAAATAAACTGGATTAAAAGGATATTCCCATCATATAATAAGAACCTGTCGGGGGTTTATGCTATCTATAGCAAATTGACCAAACTTTCTTAAAATATTTTCTCCTTTTAATCATGAACGATACAAAAAACAGACAACAGTCTTAGAAGTCATGGGAAAAGGTGCAATATTTACGCTTTAAAAGCGTAGCCAAATTTTTTAAATGGATTAGAATGGGGATGCTGGGGGGCAGGAGGCCGTCGCACACCCGTCGACGTTGGGAAAAAATGAACTTCTTTACAAGCGCGCAGTGAGGAAAAGTACTTTTATATACCTTTTTCCAAAATACAGCATATAAAATTTATAAAAAACTTTCAATCTAACTTTTAAATTTAAAAAAAACCCTTTTGGGGGTGAAGCATCTAAGCTATACCAAAGTTTTTTTTCTCTTTTATTAATGTTCCACTCGGTTATAACAGATGATTTTAACTTTTTTCCCATACGCACCTTTTAAGTTTGATACTTTTGATGTGCCTCAAGAAGGGGCGTGCTACGGTATTTCATAAAATTTATTTCCCCATTGCATTAAAATCACGTTTTATCATTTTTGATTTACCCTTCTTCTGTTTGAAAACCCCGGATAGCCGATTATGCTCATTGAGCCGTTTTACTTGTCTACTAGTTGCCCACATAGGGTTTTCCCACAGGGGCTTTCAAAAATAAATTACCGCGCTCCTGAAAAGTGTGGTACCCCTTGAATTTTAATAGGGGTGCCTTTTTTTGGATACAAATTTTCTGAGCTTTAATAATGCTTTTACATTTTTTGGCAGTTTAAACGGGGATACTTTCCCACTTTTTTCGGGGGCTAGCTGCATCTGTCTATTTGTTGATTTTTTTAATGTCAGAGCTTATAAGCTCTGTCCTAATGTGTGCCCTTTTTTCGATATATGAACAATGGGGGGTTCCCTGAATAAACTCCCATCCTGGGGTATTCTCAAAGACCCAGTATTTATTAATTTTTTTTTTAATCTTTGTTGCTGTTTATCATATGAAAAGAGACCATGGTGTTTTATTATGCCTTTCTCTCATCTTTTTTTCCTAAAAATTTAAAAATTCCCCGTCTACTTTTTTGCAAAACCTCTTGTCTTTTTTTTTTCGAGAACCCCTCATAACCTCTTTTTTAAAAAAATTTTTCGTTATCCTTGCAGTGTTTGACTATCATCGTCTTTGAAAAAATTTACGACGTGCAGGGATATTTCCCCTTTAGGAATAGCTTGAATATCGGGGGAGCAGAAAAAACTTGTCTATGAGGATTTTATTTTGTCGTCTTTTTTGAAACTAGTAGTTTCTAACTTATTGTTTCCCCTTTTGATATCTACGCCCAAAATGTGGAGGGGTTTTTCCTATTTTTTTAGTGGGAAAATTCTATCAGGGAGTTGCATTGTTAATAGTTCCAAGAAAATTTTTTTCAAGTTCCTTTCTGTACCTTCCAAAAGGGACAAAAAAACTCCACAATCTTTTTAAAATCTAAAAAATTGAAAAAATTGAAAATTTTAAAAATGAATTTTTTCTCAAAAAAGACAAAAACAATTTTCGAAAAAACTGGGTCCATTGGCCCCCCATCGAAGTCCCTGTAGCTGTAAAAAGAAGACTCCCCCAAAACGGAAATAATTCTTTTTTAATATATGTCAATAGGCATAATGAGGAAACCTGTCTATTGTCAATGTGTGATCTTCACTTTTGCTTCTCTAACACTATAAAACCTTCATCGATAGGTATGTTCGTAATAAAGATTTGATATAAATGGCAAAAAAAAGTAACCCCTGTACAGTTAATTTTTTCCCAAAGTTCGTAAAAATTGGGCCCCGTATCCGCTAAACTATGGGGGTCTCTCTCACATCTTTTTCAAGAAAATATCAACATAGTTAGCAATATTTTTAAAAAAGGAGTTGACCCCCGATCGTGGGCGACCCGGGGGGATTCCAAAATTTGTGTACCTTTGGGGACCGGTACAGGACCCCGGAATCTAGGAGTGGATTTACTAGCCGGTTTTTTTTTGTTCGAAATTTAAACCCTTTCCTATAAGCTTTTGACTACTGACTCAATGATCTTATTGAATCTGCGGGAGGGGCGTTGTTTAATTTTCATACACATTATGATCATTTAACTCCTTGTTGCTTCGTCTATTACTGTTTTTGTTCATAAAACTGTTGCTCCTCCCCTTTCCCTTTTTTTATTATAATTCGGGTCTTTTTTTATTGTTGTACTCGGTTTAAACCTTCCTTTTTGATATTAGGTTTTTTATTTTCGATCTTTTTCCCTGCTGTTTTAACCTTGTAAGTACAGATTTTCTCAAAAACCCCTAATGTTGTACATACTACATTAGGTCGAATTTACTTTTTTTTAAAAACTTATTAGTTGGTGATGGTTTAGACAAGGAAGGAAATTTTTTTTTTTCTGCTGCCAAAACTTTAATTTCCCATTTACGACACTGCGGTAAAAAACTACTCTAAAATCGAAAAACTGTTGCTCAAAAAAAAGGAACGAAAATTCAGTCCCTTGTTCATAGCAAGTTCTGTGCCGCTGTTAATTTTCTTGAAGAAAAATATTAATAGCCCAAAGTCTCTGTTTTCTTCTTTTTTCCTTTCCCCCGTTTTCGCTCGAAATTGACGCGTTGTCGACCGTACTGCTTCGGTTTGGGTCCATGCTCTCGCCAGGGTCTGTTTTTCTGGGGGCGCATCCTTTCAAAAAATCTTTCCCTTTTTTTTTCTTTTTATTTTTCTGTATTAGACTTTTATTCAATCGTGCCCTTCATTATCTCAGGGTTTACTTCCGAGCTAGTAACGTTGTTTGTTTTTTTCTTTGTTTTTTTTTGTCGAAGCGGGAACGAATCTTTCCTCCCCCCCTTATATATCGGGTTTAACATATCCTTCGTATCTCTTTTCAAATTTTTTTATTTATTTTTTTAAAAATTGTTGTTGTAGGGCATCCCTATTTTTATTAAGTTTTTTTGTGTTTGATTGTACTTTCTATAGTTACACTTCTTTTTTAATTTTCTTCAACTTTTAATAACTCGTTTTGGGTTTGGCCCAATTGCCTTTGCAGATGCTGCTTGTGAGATACTTTAAAACCCAGGAAATCTTTTCCCCAAATAGTTTTCCATTTTCCCCCGGTATTTAAAATCCTTTGCAAGAGAATTTTTTTGAAAGGGGACCCCAAAGCCCAAAAACCCTTCTTAACCTTTTTAAAAATTTTTTTCCTTTTTTATCCGGTGCATGTTTTTTTGACGTATGCATCGTCGTTTGAAAAAAAATTTCGACGTGAGGGATAAAATTCCCCCCTTTTTGGGAAAATTAGCTTGAAAATCGGGGGGGGGCAGAAAAATTTGTTATAAAGGATTTTTTTTGTCGGGTTTTTTTTTTGAGAAAAAAGTATTTTTTAATTTAAATTGTTCTCCCCAATTTTTAAAATCAAACGCCCAAATAGGGACGGGTTTTTTCCTATCTTTATTTATGGAAAATTTCAAATCAGGGAGTGTGCTTTGTTAATTTCCAAGAAAAATTTAAATGTTCCCATTTTTGACCGCCCAAAAGGGACAAAAATATGCCCACATTCTATTAAAAAAGAATTTACCCAAAAGGTTTGGGGGAAAATTAAAAAAAAAAAAAACAACGAATTTGCCCAAAATGCATCGCCCCTTTTTTACAGAGTATGGGGAAGGTATCACGTATACCAGAGGAATTTTAGGGCCCCTTTGAAAACCAAATTTCTTGAAAAGGGGATTTAAAAATTCCCGGGAAAAGGATAAAAAAGCTAGGGGGAATAGATTTCCCATGGATTTAAGGGAATCTCACACTGCAGCTTTGGCAAAGGGCCCAAATTGACCAAACGAAAACAGATTTTATTAAAAAGTTAAAGAAAACTATAAAAAAAAGTTTAAACTATAAAACATACAACCCAAAACAAAAAGAAGAATTAAAAAAAAATAGGGTTTGCCCAAACAACAAAAATTATTACAAAATAAAAAAAAAAAAATTTAAGAGATAAAAGGGAAATTTATTTTTAAACCGAGAAATTAAAAGGGGGGGGGGAAAAAGATCTCGTTCCCGGTTTTCAAAACAAAAAAAAAAACAAAGAAAAACAAAAACGTTACTAGTGGGAAGATCCCCTTTGGGATGATAATGAAAGGAAACGTTTAAATTTACAAAGCCCTAATCCCAGCTAAAAAAAAAAGAAAAATAAAGGGAAAGTTTTTTTTAGAAAGGGATGCAAACCCCAAAAAAACCAAAACCTGGCGAGAGCATTGGAGCCACCCAAGCAGTACGGGTTTCGACAACTGCAAATTTAAATTTCCGGACAAAAAACGGGGAAAAAGGAAAAAAAAGTAAGGGGGAAACCATTGGCTATTAATATCCCCTTCAAGAAAAATTAACAGGGCACAGAAACTCTGTTTTGAAAAGGGACAAAACTTCGTTCCTATTTTTGGGGAAAAAACAGTTTTTCGATTTTTTTGAGTAGATTTTTACCGGCAGTTCGTAACATGCGGTTTAAAAAATTGTTTTGGCAGCGAAAAAAAAAAAAATTTCCTTCCTTTTTCTAACCAATCACCAAAATAAAAATTGTTAAAAAAAGTAAATTCGATCCTAAGGGAAATTTATGTACAGCATTTAAAAGGTATTTGGGGGAAAACCCCCAATCGAACTTACAGGGGTTAAAAAACAGCATGGGGTAAAATCAAAAATTTATAAAAAACCCCTAATACAAAAAAGGGTTTAACCGCCATTAACATACAATTTAAAAAAAAAAGGGGGAAAATTTATAAAAAAAAGGAAAGGGGGTAAGGGAGGAGAACAGTTGGGTTATGAAAAAAACAAGTAATTTTAAAAGGGAACCCAAAAAAGGGGCAGTTAAATGATCAAAATTGTGTATAAAAAATTTAAAAACGCCCCTACCCCCGATTTCAAAAAAGGGATCTTTGGGAGTCAGTATTTGGCAAAAAGGGTTTATAGGGAAAGGAAAAATTTTAAAAACACAAAAAAAAAGTGTAGTAAATTTCCACTCCTAGGTTTCCGGGTTCCTGAACCCTGGGAAAACCAAAGGGTAAAACAAATCTATGGAATCCCCCCCAGGTCGCCCCATGGAAACGGGGGCCCAACCCCTTTTTTGAAAAAAATTAACTATGTTGAAACTTTCTTGCAAAAGATAGGAGAAGAGATCCCATATTTTGGGCGGTTACGGGGCCAAATTTTTACGAAACCTTTGGGAAAAATTTAAACTTTTACGGGGGTTTTACTTTTCTTTGCACTTTGATATCAAAAAATTATTCAGGGAAAAAACCTATCGATAAAAGGTTTTCAAATTTATTTAAAGAGAAGCACTAAGTAAGATCACACATTGAGCAAAGACAGGGGGTTTTTTTCATTATGACGCTACTTGACATCATATTTAAAAAAAAAATTATTTCCGCTTTGGGGATTTTTTTTTTTCTTTTTACAAACCAGGGGAAATTTGAAGGGGTTTTGCCAAAAGGAAAACCCCGTTTTTTTTGAACTTTTTATTTTCTTTTTTTAGAAAAAAATTTATTTTTAATTTTCCCAATTTTTTTCAATTTTTTAGGGTTCCCATAATAGATTAAAGTGGGGGCGATATTTTTGTCCTTTTGGGCAGGTTTCAGAACTGGAAAATTTAATTATTTTTTGGAACATAATTTCCCCAAAGCACACTCCCTGAAAGAATTTTCCCCTCACTAAAAAATTTGGGCCCCCCCCTAATTTGGGCGTTTGAAATCAATTTGCAGAACAATTTAAATTTGAAACTAATATGTTCTCAAAAAAAACAGACAGAAATAAAAACCCCTTTATTTGACAAAGGGTTTTCATGCTCCCCAGATAAATTTTTAAACTAAATTTCCCAAAGGGGAATTATCCCTGCACGTCGTATTTGTTCAAAAGACGATGCAAAACGGCAAAACACATGCACCCGGGTAAAGAAAAAATTTGTAAAACAGGTTATGGAGGGTTAACCCTCGGAAAAAAAAAGGACAAGAGGTTTTCAAAAAATTTGGGCAGGGAATTTTTTAATTTTAGGAAAAAAGATGAGAAGGCCATAATGAATCACCATGGTCTCTACATAGGGTAAACATGCAACAATGATTAAAAAAAAAAATTTTAAAAAATAAATGGGCTCTTATTTAGACCCTTATCCACAGTATGGAGTTTTTTTCAGGGGGAAACCCCCATTGTTCCAAAAATTTTCCGAAAAAGGGGGCCACAATTAGGACAGAGCCTTAAAGCTCTGACATTAAGAAAAACAAAACAAATAGACAGATCAGCACGCCCTGAAAAAAGTGGAACGTTTTTCCCTGTTTAAACATGCCAAAAAATGTAACCGCATTAAATAAAAGGGTCAGAAAAATTTTGGGCATCCAACACAAGGGACCCCCTATTAAAAATTTAAAAGGGTACCACACTTGTTCCCGAAACAGCGCGGTAATATAACTTTTGAAATCCCCTTGGGAAACCCCTATGTGGGCAAATAGTAACAAGTGGGGAAAAAACGGCTCAATGAGCATAGATTTGGCTATCCGGCTTTAAAAAACAGAAAAAAGGATAAATCAGAAAATGATAATCGTGATTTTTGGTTATAAAAAATTATAAAAAGGTTTTAAAAAAAATTTTATTTAAAAAAACCGTAGCAAAAAAACCCCCTTCTTCGAGGCACAAACATAACGAAACAGAAACTTAAAGGTGGGTACTGGAAAATTAAAAAGTCCCTCTGTTTTAAACCTGAAGTGAACATCTAACTAAAAGAGAAAGCTTCTGGATGGGAAAACTTAGATGCTCCCCAGCCCCCAAAGGGGGTTTAAAAGAAAAATTTAGAATTGAAATTTTTTTTATAATTGTATATGTCTTTTGGGAATTTGGGAAAAGGGAAATAAGTAAATACTTAAAATCACTGCGCATGCTTTAAAGAAAGGGTTTTTTCTTGAAAACCGCACGGGTGCGGGCGGCTCCTGCCCTCCAGCTATCCTTTATAATTTAAAACCATTGAAAAAATGGACTACCCCTTTAATGCGATAATTTGGGGACCTTTTTTCCCATGACTTCTAAAACTGTTGGGCCCGTTTTTTGTATCGTTTTAAGATTAAAAGGAGAAAATATTTTTAAAAAAAGTTTTGGTCAATTTGCTATAGATGTTTAAAAATGCGAGCTATGGAAAAATCGCATTTTTCGAACTGAACAAAAAAAAGGTGCTCGTTGCTTATAAGTAATAGGTTTTTTGTGTATTTTGAAAGGGGGGGTTTTGCTATTCCATTGGGGGAAACCCAATTTTGATAGGGGGAGAGGAAGATGGAATATACAGGATTAAATTTTTTAGAGGGAGGAATTTTAAGTAAAAAGGAGAGAATATAGTGGAAATGAAAGGGAAATCACTACTGACCCCACCCACATACAGTGACTGACATTTTGGGTGACATGTATGAAGAGCGGTGCGTCGAAGCGCCTGTTACCCCCGTTTTTTTTGTGAAAAAAGCGCCGGTTTTTGCAGCGCTGAAGTTCGCTCCCTAAATGCGTTAAATTTCCCCAGCGCCGTGTGTGAGGGGCATTGCAGAACAAAAAAAAAAAAGCCAAAAAAAAAAAAAAAAAGGCCAAAACGCCTTTTTAAAGTTAAAAAAAAAAATTTATAAAAAAAAAAAAAATAAAAAAAAAAAAACCAAAGGGCTGGGAAAATCAGGGGGAAAAACATTAAAAAATCTTAGTTTTTAAAAGAAAAAAATGTATTTTTCTTCTTTCATCTTTTTAAATTTTATTTTGTTTTATACAGCAAGAGCCAGCACAAGCACAGTCTTTCTGGGGCCCGTGGTCCTCCAAGGGAGGGTTTTCTATGTTCCACGGGTTTTTTCGGGGAAAATTTTTGGATTATTTACCCCCCGCAAAAAACATCCCCCAAAAACCCGGGAAAATAATGCACAAAATTTGCCCTTTGAATTGATGCCCCCCAAAGGATAATTTTTAACGGGGCCCCGTTGGGACGACAAGGCGTACTTTCCTTGGGTATCAAAAACTTTAAACTAATTGTTAATTTTTTTAGGCTTTTTTTTTTGGGGGGTTTATTTGCGGCCTTAAAAATTCCGTGCAAAAACGCCCCGAAATAAGCCTGGGGAACATAAGATCCTGCTTGGAGGACCAAAAGGGGCCCAACAAAACCTGTGCGTGCTGGGGTCTTGCTGTATATACTAAATTTAAAAAAAAAGGGGAAAAAGCAAAAAAAACATACCCCTTTCATTTTTGGTATTAAATAGTGTTGAGCGATTATTATCCCACAAAGTTTAAAACGGGATGGTTTTTATTTGATGGGTTTTTTAAAATCACGCAATAATTTTTCTAAAAACTTGCATAATCTATTAATTTTTGCGCCATTTTCAGCGCTTCCCGTCATTTTGGCGGGCCACAATTCGCCCTTTGGGAAAAAGAGCAGGGGGGGGACGTGTGTGGGGTCCTGACTGGGAGTGTATGGGGTTCAATTGGTTTGGGGGAAAAACCCCATGACCCCTTTTTAATAGAACAGCCCTTCCCGTTTTTATGAAAAGGGGGGGGGTCACCCTTTTCCCTTGGAAATAGGACGTGGGGCTCTGCCCCTTTTTAAAAAACGCTCACGAAATTGTTCTATTTTGTTCAGAGACAAATTTTTCTTTTAAACTGTAAAGAAAAGAAATTAGGTAGATTAGAGAAATTTCAGATTTTAGATAGTTTGGGTGGAATTGTAAAAGGGGAAACTAGCCCCGTAAAAATCACGGGGGAAGGGAGCGGGGGAACACAGACAAGCTTTTTAAAGGGTAGTGGATAAAAGTTCAGCTGAGACTTAAATTTTTTGACCCTTGCACTGCAAAAGGTTTTTTTTAACATTTTTTTTTTGAAAAATTTCTTGTTAATTTTTGGGCCCCTGAAATTATAAATTTTTTGGGTAAGATCTTTTCCCCGTAAAAGCGGGGTTTTTTTGTTAGGGGAAAACTCCCCTTTTATTATCCCTTTTACATTTCAATAGGTGTTTTTTCCCCTTTTGGCCCATTTCCCGCTTTGATAAAAGGGACCTTTTCACTCAAATTTTCCCAAAACAGCAAATTTTTTCGTCACCGCAGGGGTATTTTTAGGTGCAAAAAAATACCGTGTATTATCCGTATACATTTTAGATACGTGTTTTTTTCACTTTTGTCCAATCCAGCTTTGTTATTTGAGGCCCTTTTCACTTAAAAATTTTTAATACAGAATTTTGTTTTTTAAAAAGGAGGGATTTCAGAAAAGCTGTGGTTTGCCGTCTTTTTAAAAAAAATTCAAAACTCCCTTTCCCTACCCTTTTTAAAATTTTTATCTTTCTGAACATGGACGAAATGCAGGTGGTAAGCGAGCAAAAGGAGGGTAGGCATGGAGGTAGGGTATGAGAGAAGGGGCTCCTTTCCCGTGCTGACGGGTAAACGCTGGGCCCGCGGATCGTCGGTTTTCAGGGCCGTCCCGGGCCCGTCGTCGCTGGGGCCCGGGCCCCGTGAATCTCAGTAACGAAAAAGCGTCGCCAAACTGTTCTTCCCGTTGGGTTAAACAACCATTCAACCCAAAAAGGTGGTTCCCAAAGGGCTCCTTTTTTGGCACTTTTTAAACGTGGGTCCTGCGGGTTTTTGGGGCTCAAGGTGGCCCCGGACAGGGATAGTTATGTCCAGTTTTAGCTAAAAAAGGTGGGTTTAAAGACTCCTTTTTTTTCCCCCACTTTTTTTAAAACTGGGGGTCATGCAGGTTTGGGGCCATGCTGGTTTTTCCCGGGGAGGGATATTCAATGTCCAGTTTAAGTAAAATGATATTCAAATTAACCCGCCTTTCTGGCACTTTTTTTAAACCCGTGGGTGAGGCCCGGTTTAAGGGTCAGGCTGTGGGAAAGACAGGGAAAAGTGAATGGTTTGGGTTTTTTTTTTTTTCTGTGGGTTTTTAAAAACCTAAGTGGGGTTGCCTAAGATGTAGATGTATCCCCTTTTGACTGTTTGGAAGTTAATTCCAGCTTCCCCCAAGGGCCCCGTTTGGGGGTAAGAATGAAGGTGTTATTGCTCCCCCCATGACTTTAATGGGGGATCGGGGATTTAAACCCATTATTGGCTATCGGAAAAATTTTCCCTTTATAACGGGCCCATATCGGGGCCCATCAAAACCCCCCGACATAGTCAACGAAAACGCTCTCACTAATTTTAAAAACAAAAAAATTTAAACAAAACCCTTTTCCCCCCAAAAAAAAACGGGGGGCCCTTTTTTAAAGGGAAAAAAATTTGTTTAATTTTTTCTGTATTTTTAAGACCTTTTTTTTAGCTTTTATTTTTTTTCTTTTGAGAATTATAAATAATTTCCCTTTAATTTTAAATGATCCCTTTTTTAAAACATTGGGAAATTTGTTTTTTTTCAATTTTGAAAATTTTTCCCTTTTTTAATAATTAATTTTATAGGGCAACCATTTTTTTTTATTTTTACTGTTGTAACAAAAAGTCCAGAGCCCCATTTTTTCCCCATTTTCAATAAATTTTTAGCTTTTTCTTCGCCTCCTCCGACTCGAAATGACCCACATTGAAAATAAGTCTGCCGTCGGAGTGTAATTCCCTCAAATTTGCCCACCCCGGGAAAATTTAAAAATTAAATATTCGAGTATTCGAATCTGGTGCATAACCCCCCCCAGAACGCCCCCTTTAGTTAGGGGGGCATTCCAAAATGGCGAAAACTTGTGCCTAACCCTTTGCATTTGAGGTTTAACGAGGAGCGGCACAGTGGGCCAGTATACACCCGAAAAAAAGGGAAAGCCTGATCATACATGTCGCCCTTTGTTTTGTACACACACTGATACAGTAAAATCTGTCAATCACTGTATGTGAGCGGGGTAACTGGATTCCCACTGTTTTTTATGGAGTCCTGTTGGGGATTTCTCTGCTTTTTGTTCAGAAATAATATAAACCCATAAATCACAGAACAGATTCTCTCCTTCTATCACATCCTGCCCTCAGATAAGGCAGCATTAACCACCTGACAGATGCCAAAAAATCTAGAAATTTTATTTCCAAAAGCTCCCCCCAAATAAGTGAAAAGCTTGCTGAACCATAAAACATGTAACGTATAGAAAAAGAAAAAGGGGTGGAGGAGAGAAGAAACATGACGGAAGAAGCACAGGAAAAAAACAGAAAATAGCCAGTGCCAACAGTGGGAAGGGGGGCAAATTTTTGATCCATGTGGGCCCCCCTTTAAAATTTGCCCTTTAGGGGGCTTCTCATTTATGCCATGTAAATATTTGATGGCCTATTTCTTTTCCTGACACTCGGAGCTGTATAGAAAACAAGGTTACATATTAGGAATGGACTAAATATAGATATGCACAGTTCTTCCTTTTTAGAGGATCTGGACCATATGGGCTCAAGCACATAATAGTGTCCTTGTATGTGTAGCCTAAATGACTACTTTACTATTAAAGGGGTTTTGCCACAAAGTGAAATTTACGTGAAATTCTGGCACATTAAAAAATAAACATTTTCATCATTATTAAAAATTCTGTATTATTTCTGTTTTAGCTGCTACCTTAGTGATCCATAGTGTACAGCTCATCTCCAGGAGATACAACTAGTGACGAGAGCTCCTCAGTTCTGGCCACACATGCTCAGATATCACCTTTACTTTCAGGCAGCTAATGTCAGTTTCTTCTCTGCCTAGTAATCACACATACACACTCACTGCTGAGCGAGTGCTGATTCCCACGTCCTGTCACTTTACTCCTTCCCTCTGTACTCCTTTGTAATTAGTAAAATAGTGTTAATAAATAAAAGGAAAAAAGACAACTCAATCAGGCATGTGCATTGAGACAAAAATATATCCATATATTTAGCTCCTTCAGGGATTTGAACTTAGGACCCCCATGCTAAAAGGCAGAAGTGCTAACCACTCAGCTAAATTGTAGCTATACACATCTCTTTACATAAAAAGACCTTTGTTTGACTACAGTGAGCACACTGAAGGGAAAGGCATGGTGATGTCAAGCCTGCTGGGTCACATCAAATGCTGTTCAAACAAATCACACACACACCCTTTTGAACACTCTAATAGCTGAAGCAGGACAAATCAGGAATGAAATGCTTTTGTGGCAAAACCCATTTAAGCAAAACAGGTTCCCTATACTGTCATACAGGCTTTGTTGAGATCCAAATGTATGAGATATATGCTCTGCTAAAAGTAATGCTTTCATATAAAGCTATATATAAAATGGAGCTATACTACAACCACATGAAAAATAACATACATGGTAAATCAAGATCTTTAGACATATGTAGGACACAAGTAATACAATGGACCTCATTTATCAAAGCTTTCTTATAGTAACTCTGTCTTTGTTGCCCAAAGCAGCCAATCAGAACTCTGCTTTCCTTTTTTTTAAGCTTCACTGGAAAAATATAAACTGAGCTCTTATTAGTAAGAAATCATTTTGATAAACAAGGCCTAGGGCAACATGTATGAACGGGGCTGCGTCAGAAGTCTGGCGTCTATTCAGTTCGCTACAGTTTTAAATCTCCTGCATGCCAATATCAGGCGCATTACAGAGCGCCCGCGGCACTTTATGTGCCTGATTACGGGGTGCGTGCGGGAGGTGGGGCACACTAGAACTAAAGCTTCAGTACGGCAATTCCAGACGCATTATTGCTGGAACAGGTATACCACTTTAAGAGCCAGAATTGACGTTTATGCGCTAGAATGCACCTGATTTATGACCCGCATGTAGACCGAATTCATAAATAAGGCACATTCTATACTATTCTAATGCGCATAAAAATTGGTGTCTAAGCGCCATAAATCCTACATATCGCTCCTAATGTTTTTGAAAAGTTGCTCAAATTTTATCTGGATAAACTGGAAGACAGTATTCAAATACAGACATGGATAATTTAAAGGGGCTGTCCACCTATTTAAATAGCTCCTGGGCCCAAAGTAAAATAAAAACGGTTGTACACCTTTTTCTTCAGTGCCTGGTTTCAACCACATGTCTCTCTGGTGTTCTGTTGACATGCTGTCACTTCCAAATAGGGATGTTATCACCTTAGCTGTTGATTTGCTGCAGCGGTCATGTGCCACTAACTTATATCATCATTCAGAGCCCTTCACCAGAGGAAGGTGGGTATAATTTTTTTAGTTTACTTGGTACCCGGTAGCTATTTAAATGGCTTTTTAATGAGGTGGACAACCCGTTTCATAACTTCAGTCAATGTATTTGGCAAATGGGTTTAAATAATATTTACCCTAACACTGAATTTTATGCTTCCAGTAGATAAAAAAATAAGCAAGTCTACTATTAAAACAACAGATTGGTTGATATATTTCATGTTTAAAAAATTTTATTGCACAGTATATCCTATTGACTCTAAGGCTACTTTTATTTCCACAATGTTTTGTGCTGAGAAGTCAAGATGACAGGTCATATCATGCTTCATTTACCACTTTATCGGAGGTGATTTTATACTATCTTGTTTAGAGCTATAAAATAGAAAATGAACTGAAAAAATAGGAAGCCATTACCTTGTCAATTAGAATATACAAAATTAAACCAAATTATAACATTGGACTTGTGACTACAGGTCAAACATCTGAAACCTTTAGCTCATCACTGGATCTTCATGACTTCCAGCTTTTTTCACATCCCATTTTTATTAATTAAATAACATGTAAGAACGCTTCCTATCACTTCACATTAGCATAAAGGACGAGCGTCACTAAATGAGCTCTGATTAAATGGTGTAAATAGAGGTAAAAACGACAGTGTGCATGTTCAGGTCCATTACAAGTGAGTTATGAAAATTCTCTCACCTGTTTAAGACCATATTACCATAAAAAGCATCACGGCAGCATTAAAGGCTTGTGCATATGGCAGATCCGAGTCTGTAATGTACAGGGTGTACACTTCCAAAAGGTTGTAACTTATGTTATATTATCGATGTAAGTATGTACTGTGATCTATGTACTTCTGTACTGTTTTTACTGAAAGTGCTTAATCTTTGCACTGTGACAGCCTTTTACGAGTTAAAAGAGTTAGAAGTCAGGGAACAGTTTGAGGTGCCATATATTGCCCTGGTTCCAAGTTAGTGCTCAGCACAACCAGATGGAATTAGTTTAAGTCAGGTTTGGTTTATGAGCTCCAGTGCAGGTGATCCTGGGTTTAGAACTAGGTGCAGGCTTCCCAATACCATCAGGGTCATAGACTACTCATAGATTCAATGTAACAGAAGTAATCTTAAAGGGAACCTGTCACATTGACCAAGCTATCTGGTCTTCAGGCAGCATGGCATAGAGTATGAATAGTTGAGAAGATTGAACTATGGTTTAATGGTGAAAGATTTAGTAAAACTTAGAATTTATTAATATACATAGTTAAATAGTTACATAGTTAGTACGGTTGAAAGAAGACACGTGTCCATCAAGTTCAACCAAGGGTGGGGAAAATGTGGGTGATGGGAGAGAGACAAGGACATTAACCCCGCCTCACCACGGGTTTAATGCCCGGGAACCCATAGGAAAGGGAACCAATCTGCTCCAGTGGAGACTGTATCTCTGACCCCCGAGCCTCACCAGCCAGATCCAAAATTTTTTACATAGCTACATACGCATTAATATTCTTTAGTTCCAGATGGTTATCTAAGCCTTTCTTGAAACTCTCTACAGTTTCCTGCTGTGACCAGCTCCTCAGGCGGGCCCTATTCGCCAGATTCAATTTTCTTACAGTAAAGGGAACGCTGTTCCCCTCTGGAGATTGAATCCTTTTTTCCCTCTAGTCGAAGGGATGTCCCCTTGTCTTTTGAGGGGGCTTCCTTGAAATAATTTTCCCCCATACTTTTGTAGGGACCATTTATATATTTATATAAATTAATCATGTCCCCCGAAACCGTCTTTTCTCAAGACTAAATAAGTTCAATTTTACTAACCTCTCCTCATAACTAAGATGCTCCATTCCCCTTATAAGTTTGATTGCTCCTCTTTGTACTCTCTCTAGCTCCATTACATCTCTTCTGTAAACTGGGCCCAGAAACTGGACAGCATTTTTCTAAGTGAGGATGCACCAATGCTTTGTACAGGGTTAGAATTAAAATCCTTGTCCCGCGAGTCCATGTTTTCTTTTAATACCGCCAATATCTTACTTGCCCTAGAGGCAGTTGATTGACATTGCATGCTGTTTTTGTAGTCTATGATCTACCAGAACGCCCCGATCATTCTCAAATAAGCGATTCTCCAAGTTTTTTTCCTCCTAGGACAAAATGATGCCTGTAGATTATTTCTCCCAGATGCAGAACCCTTTCATTTATCCACATTGAACCCCATTTGCCAAGTGGATGCCCCAAACACTCAGTGTGTCCAGGTCTGCTTTCAATTTATGAGCATCTTCCTAGATTGCACTACCCTGCATAGCTTTGGGGTCATCTGCAAAAATAGAAACCGTGCTACGATCCCTTCCACTATATCGTTAATAAATACATTAAATAGGGAGGCCTTATACTGAGCCCCTTGCGGCACACACTCACATCCGGAGACCACTCAGAGTAGGAGTCATTTACCACCACTTTCTGAGTACGATCCAGCACAGCCAGTTTTTTAAACAAATTACACACTTTATCTCTAACCCAATGGATTCTAATTTACCCAACAAACTCTTATGCGGTACAGTGTCAAAAGCCTTTGCAAAGTTTTAAAACACAATATCCACAGGCTGCCCCGCTTTCCAGACTTCTACTCACCTCCTCATAAAAAACAGATCAGATTGGTCTGACAGCTTCTGGTCCTTAGTAAATCCATGTGGGAATCACTAAAAATATTGTGTTTGTCAACATACTCCTGTATATAGTCCCTTATGAGCCCCTCAAACATTTTTTTCCCCCAACAGATGTTAAACTTATTGGTCTATAATTACCCGGGCAAGACTTGGAACCTTTTTTGAAAATGGGAACTACATTTGCCTTGCGCAGTCTCCTGGTTTCTATACCAGTCACCATCGAATCTCTAAATATCATGTATAGGGGCACAGAGATAACCGAGCTGAGCTCTTTAAGAACTCTTGGGTGAATGCCATCAGGGCCTGGAGTATTGTTCACATTCAGTTTATTTAACTTGGCTTTGACTTTTTCTACACTGAGCCAATTAATTATAGTAGATGATGTATTAACAGTACTGCCACCACCTACTTCTGCACTTGGCCCACCCCCATCAATTACTATTTCATTGGTAGTATATACTGAGCTGAAGAACCTATTTAGTTCCCCTGCCTTCTCTTGGTCACCCGTGACCAGCTCCCCAATCACAGGTTTTAAGGGTCCCACTTGGGGCTGGACTTTGGCTTTTTGGCATTTATATGCTTAAAGAATTTCTTGGGGTTAGTCTTGCTGTCCTTTGCCACTTGCCTTTCATTTTGAATTTTAGCTGCTTTTATCACTTTTTTGCAGATTTTATTAAGCTCTCTATAAATTTTCAAATGCTGATGCCGACCCCTCTGACTTATATTTTTTAAATGCCCTTTTTTATTGTTTATTGCCCTCTTAACAGAAGGTAGAAGCCATGTTGGTTTTAGTTTTAGTCGCCTATACTTGTTACCCATAGGAATAATATTTTGCATAATTTCCCCAAAGTATATTTAAAGCTCCCCCATTGGCTTCTATATCACTATTTGCTAATAGCTGCTCCCAGTCTAGGTCCTGTATGGCATCCCTCAATAAGGAAAATTTGGCCCTTTTAAAATTAAATGTTTTTGCCTTCCCTCTCTGTTTTTCTTTTTTCCAGTTTACGCTAAAATGATTGATGTTGTGGTCACTATTACCAACATTTTCAGAAACCGTGACCGCTCCGACTAGTTCTGCTTTGTTAGAAATGACCAGATCCAACAGAGAATCACTTCTACTGGGTTCCTCCACAAACTGCCCCATAAAATTATCCTCTAACAAATTTTCAGTTGATGCAGAACCGTAACCCCAGTCAATGCCTGGGAAATTAAAGTCACCCATTATTACCAATGTACCTGACTGTGCTGCCCGGACCATTTGATTATGCATCTGTTCTTCTATCTCCTCAGTGATGTTCGGGGGTCTATAAATTACACCAAAAATGATATTTTCTGCATTATTCTCCCCTTGTATTTCCACCCACAATGTTTCCATACAGTTGAAACCAGAAGTTTACATACACTATATAAGATGACACATGCATGTTTTTCCCACTATCTGACATGAAATCAGAATAAACCTTACCTGTTTTATGTCAATTAGGATAACAAAAATTAATTATATTTGCCAAATGCCAGAATAATGAGAGAGATCACTTTTAAGGCATTTTTATTACTTTCTGTTTTTTGTTCTTGGGTTGATATGCACATGTTGGACCAAAGAACATTCATCTCTGAGACACAGAACCCATCTCCTTCCTGAGCGGTATGATGACTGGACATTCCCATTTTGTTTGTACTTGCATATAATTGTTTGTACAGATGAACAAGGAACCTTCAGGTATCTGAAAATTGCACCCCAGGATGATCCAGACTTGTGCAAGTCCACAATTCTGTTCCTGATATCTTGGCTGGTTTATTTAGACTTTACCATAATGTTACACACAGAAGCAGTGTGTTTCTGGTGTGTCTTAAAAATACATCCCAAGGTGTGTCCCTAATTAACTCAGATGTTGCCAATAAACCTATGAGAAGCTTCCAAAGATTTGACATCATTATATGGGCTGTCCCAAATTGTTTAAAGGCATAGTAATCCTAGTGTATGTAACTTTTGAGTTTGCAGAAATTAATAAAAATGCCCTAAACATTCTCTCTCTCATTATTCTGGCATTTCTCAAATATAAATAATTTTGGTAATCCTAATTGACCTAAAACGGGTAAGGTTTATTCTGATTTCATGTCAGATAGTGAGAAAAACATGCATCTGTTTTTTTTTTTTATATAGTGTATGTCAACTGCTGGTTTGAACTGTAGCTTACTGCTTATTCTGAGTTAAGGAGTCTAATAGGTGGTCTTCTCAGTGACTGACAACCAACTCTGTATGTACACTCATACAAGGAATGCTGTCAATCACTGATAACACCACCCATTGCACTTCTTAAACCAGAATTAGCAGGGATTTAAAAGAGTAAAAGTTCTACTGACTCTTACCCCACAGAATAATATATCAATCTTCTCAGCTCTTCCTACTCTATAATATGCTGCCAGGACATCAGAGAACATGTTCAGGGTGTGACAGGTTCCCTTTAAAGAATGGAGAATGGCACAAAAAGAAGATTATCTTTAAGTGCAAGTAAAATAGTTAGGGGTGAAGAAGCATACAGTCTACCCATTAGAATACAACCTGTTCTTCACTATACAAGTGGTACTGCAGATTACAGGACGAGTCACTCATGTTGCCATCAATTTTGTAAGACTAGATAACCAAAGGGGAATTGGAAAGAAAACAGCAAAAAGAAAATGTTTGATCTTTACAGAGTTCCCATCTGGTATAAACCACATATTATCTTTATTTTGCAAGTTGGTACAACTCCAGTGATACCCAACTTAAATAGCTTTCCTTATGTTCCACCACTAATTATTTTAAAAATTGGCTCTGTATTATGATGTCCTAGAACAAATAACTGTTATGGGTGTCCCTGCGACCCCCTTTTCAGGTCACAGGCACACCCGCACCTCCGCCTCGTCCTCAGCTGCGGCCAATGCCGCAGTCCGGTAATCGGGCTGCGGGCGCTCCGGCAGCTCTAAGTCCCACTGACCTCGCCACACTCCTGTTTCCGTCCCTGTCCTGATCTTCTGCCTGTCCCCGACTACGAGCCTGCTTCACGATTCTGTACCGCACAACACCTCGGCTGCCTCCGCAAGCAAGTCACCTCAGGGGTAGCGACCTGGTAGCACTCCACCGCAGCAAGTCCATCCCGCTTTGCGGCAGGCTCTGGTGAAAACTGGACCTACTTAGACTCCGCTCCCTGGCCTGGCTTACACCATCGCTTGTGGTGGTCCAGAGTATCCACTACCACATCCATTACAGTTCTATTCGGCCATGGATCCTGCCAAGGTGCCTCTACCAAGCGTCTCTGACATCACCACCAGCGTGGCCCAACAGTCAGTAGGCGCAGCAGCTTAACCAGCTGTCTACTATGATGCAGCAGCTCCTCGCTACGCAGCAGTCGGCTGCCGTGGCTCCTTCTGTGGCAGCCGCCCCGGGGATGTCCGCCGGTCCTAAACTCCGGTTGTCCATGCCAACGAAGTTTGATGGGGACCCAAATGCCTGCAGGGGCTTCATCACCCAGTGTTCACGTGGAACTTATGGCAGGACAGTTCCCATCGGAAAGGTCCAAGGTAGCCTTCGTGGTCAGTCTCCTCTCCGGGAAAGCCCTTGCTGGGGCGACTACACTCTGGGACCGAGGCGATCCGGTCACTGCTGATCTTGTGACATTCCGGAAGAAGTTCCACAGTGTCTTCGAGAGCCTGCCCGTGCTTCGTCTGCCGAAACCGCATTGCTGAATCTGCAGCAAGGGAACTCCTCCGTAGGTGACTACGCTGTGCAATTCCGCACACTAGCGGTGGAGCTGGCTTGGAACGATGCAGTGTTGTGCGCCACCTTTAAGAAAGGCCTCTCCAGCCAGATTAAGGATGCTCTCTCCGCCAGGGAAACCTCCGTCTTCATTAAGCGAGCTCTTCCACCTGGTGACCCTGATTTATAGCCGTTTCTCGGAGAGACGTGAGGAGCTCCGCCAACAGCGTGAACCGATCCAAACACGTCGTCTACCCCGTCTTGCGCCGGTGTTTCTTCAGCCTCCACTGCCTTCTTCACAGCCAATTATGGAAGAGGCAATGCACGTGGACAGAACCCACCTGACTCCGCATGAACTGAATCGACGACGTGAGGAGAACCTATGCCTCTACTGTGGCAGCCCCGAACATCTCCTCTGGGGTTGTCCACTCCGTCCGCAACGTCTGGGAAACGCACGCACCTAGGCTTCGTGGGAGAGGCGTCCCTAGGTGTGAACAATCCTTCTCCTAGGCTCATGCTGCCAGTTCTGGTCACAACCAATTCCGGGATCTTGTTTCAAGTGGCTGCCTTCTTGGATTCCGGATCTGCTGGGAATTTTATGGATGCTGCTTTGGTGGCCAAGTATCGTCTCTTGGTGAACCGCTTCGACCAACACTTGGTCATCTCGTCCGTTAGTGGCGAAATCTTGAGTGACTCAAACCTATTCCGGACTGAATCAGTGGGCCTACAATTCAGAGCTTTATAAAAGGAGAAGATTGAATTATACGTGCTACCCCGCTCTTCCTCGGCTGTCCTCCTGGGGCTTCCGTGTCTGCAGCGTCACGCCCCCATGCTCGACTGGAAGACGGGTGAAGTTTTGCGTTGGAGTCGAGATTGCCAGTCTCACTGACGGCACCTCGCCGGGTGCGCCGCGTTCCTCCAGAGTCTCCTCTCAAGTCCTTACCAGGCTTGCCACCACCGTATCAAGACTTTTGGGACGTCTTCTCCGAGAAGCAGGCGGACACTCTACCTCCCCATCGTCCCTACGATTGTCCTATAGACCTGCTGCCCAGGACTAGTCCACCCCAGGGTAGGGTCTACCCACTCTCGGTACCCGAGACTCAGGCTATGTCAGCCTACATTAAAGAAAACTTACAAAAGGGCTTCATCCGCAAGTCTACTTCTCCGGCAGGTGCCGGATTCTTGTTTGTGGAGAAGGGTGGTTCCTTACGACCCTGCATCGACTACCGCGGTCTCAACAAGATCACTATCAAAAACCGGTATTCTTTACCATTAATTACTGAACTCTTCGATCGTCTCCGCGGAGCTAAAGTCTTCTCCAAGTTGGATTTGCGGGGGGTGTATAATCTCGTCCGGATCCGAGAAGGTGACGAGTGGAAGACGGCCTTCAATACTTGTGATGGGCACTTCGAGTATTTAGTGATGCCCTTCGGCTTGTGCAACGCTCCAGCAGTCTTCAAAGAATTTGTCAATGACATTTTCAGAGATCTCCTGTATGTCTGCGTGGTTGTCTACTTGGATGACATTCAGATGTTTTTGCCTTATCTGGAGACCCACCAGTCGCATGTGTGCCAGGTCCTGAAACGCCTGGGCGAGAACCATCTTTATGCCAAGCTAGAAAAATGCCTGTTTCATCAGACTACACTACCGTTCCTCGGATATATAATCTCGGACAAGGGCCTGCAGATGGATCCCACTAAACTCCGCCGTTGTACACTGGCCACGACCCGTCGGCCTCCGGGCCATACAACGCTTCTTGGGCTTTGCAAATTACTACATGCAGTTCATCCCACATTTCTCGACATTGGTATCACCGATTGTGGCTCTTACCAAAAAGCATGCCAACCCGAAACTGTGGCCACCAGCCACAGAAGCCTTTTCCAAGCTGAAAGCAGCATTTGCCTCTGCACCTGCGTTGTATCGGCCTGATACCGAGAAACCCTTCTTCTTAGAAGTAGACGCCTCTTCCGTGGGGGGCTGGCGCGGTCCTCACCCAAAAGGGGTCCAAAGGCAAGACTCGGACCTGTGGGTTCTTTTCCTGAACATTTTCACTTGCGGAATGGAACTATACCATCGGGGATCGGGAGCTTCTGGCCATTAAGCTCGCTCTGGAGGAATGGCGCCACCTCCTGGAAGGTGCTCGATAGCCCGTGAATATCTACACGGACCACAAAAATCTCCTCTACCTCCAGACAGCTCAATGTCTCAACCCACGCCAAGCAAGGTGGTCTCTGTTCTTAACCCGGTTCAATTATGTTATCCATGTCCGACCGGCAGAGAAGAACGTCAAGGCCGATGCCCTTTCCCGTGCCTCTGACGTAAGTGGAGAAGAGGAGGCCACTCCTCGGCACATCGTACCTCCAGAATGTCTGATATCTGCAGCAACCATAACCCTCCAACGTGCTCCTCCGGGTAAGATGTATGTGCGCTAAGGATTCTGAAATGGGGTATTGCTGGACATCCTGGGGTGCGGAAGTCTTGTTTGTATATCTCCCGGTTCTACTGGTGGCCCGATATAGCTAAAGATGTGAAGGAGTTCGTGGAAGCCTGTACCACCTGTGCCCGCAACAAATCACCGCGCCTCAAACCTGCGAGTTTGCTACAGCCTTTGCCGGTTCCTAACAGTCCCTGGGGTCACATTTCCATGGACTTCATCACCGATCTGCCTCCCTCTGATGGTAATACGGTTATCTGGGTGGTCACTGACCATTTTTCAAAAATGGCACACTTCGTTCCCTTGCCCGGTCTCCCTTCTGCTCCTCGACTCGCCAGTCTCTTTTTTTAAGCATATCTTCCGTCTGCATGGACTTCCCCTACATATTGTCTCGGATCTGGGAGTTCAATTAGTCTCGAGATTTTGGCGAGGCCTCTGTCCTCTACTACAAGTGGAACTGGATTTCTCTTCCGCGTACCACCGGCAATCAAATGGGTAAGTGGAGAGAGAGAGAACCAAGTCTTGAGTACCTATCTCCGCCACTTCGTATCCGCAAGACAAGATGATTGGTCCAGTCTATTGCCAGTTTTCATATAATTCCCTGGACTCTGATTCCTCTGGGGCATCCTCTTCTTCATCGTCTTCTGTCGGCATCCCCGTCCACCCCTTCCACTGCCCTCTGCCTCCTCTGATGTCGCTGCGGTGGATAATCAGGTCTGCGACCTAACAGCCGTTTGGAAGGAGACGCGCCAATCTCTGCTCCAGGCCTCGGCCCGTATGAAGGTCCAAGCGGACAAGAAAAGAAGACCCCCCTCCTTCCTTTGTTCCGGGGAATAAGGTGTGGCTGTCTGCCAGGCATGTCCGCTTTAAAATCCCTAGCTACAAGCTGGGTCCCCTGTTTTTAGGCCACTTTGAAGTCCTGAGGCGCATCAATCCGGTGGCCTACAAGCTCCGACTCCCTCCTACTATGCGCATCCCAAACTCCTTCCACGTTTCCCTGTTGAAACCGGTCGTCCATAACCGGTTCTCTTGGTCAGTGGTCCCCCCGTCTCCCGTAGCTGACTCCACCAATGTTTTTACCGTCAAAGAAATTTTGGCCATGAAGACGGTTAAGGGGAGACGATTTTTTTTGGTCGACTGGAAGGGGTTTGGGCCGGAGGAAAGGTCGTGGGAGCTGGAGGAGAACATCCTGGATCGGGGCTTCTTGTCTAGGTTTATGCGGGCCAGAAAGAGGGGGAGACCAAAGGGGGGGTACTGTTACGGGTGTCCCTGCGACACCCGTGTCTGGTCGCAGGCACACCCGCACCTCCGCCTCGTCCTCAGCTGCGGCCGACGCCGCAGTCTGGTACACGGGCTGCGGGCGCGCCGGCAGCTCTGAGTCCCACTTACCTCGCCATAGCGGTAATTGGTCTCACCGGGCGCTGACCCTATTTAAGCCCTGCCCCTTCTTTAGCACCTTGACGAATCCATAGTGCCCTGTGCCTAGAGAGGAAGCGTTCCTGAGTATCTTGTTTGTCTAATGTGTGCCGTACAATCTGCCTCTGTCCCTTGACCACGAACCATTGCCGCCTGTCCTGACCTTTTGCCTGTCCCCAACTTCGAACCACTGCCGCCTGTCCTGACCTTCTGCCTGTCCCTGACTATGAGCCTGCTTCAAGATTCTGTACCGCGCAACACCTTGGCTGCCACCGCAAGCAAGTCACGTCAGGGTTAGCGACCTGGTTGCAATCCGCCGCATCAAGTCAGAGGTTCCACTACCACATCCGTTACAATAACTTGCTTTATTTTGTTATCTACAGACCAGTGTGAGGTCTGATGTGTAGGGGGTTCTTTTACATCATTTTGTGATACATTGTTCTTTTTCATCACTTTGTATTCTATCTTTTTTGGGGGATGTAATGTAAAATGCAATTTTAACCTTTTTCAATGACATTTATCATAAGGAATAGACTTTTCCAGACACAAGCGATTCCAAAAGTTAAATTTTTTATTATTTTAATTTTGTATTTATAAAAATGGGAAAAGGGATCTTTTATTTTATGTTTTTAAAAACTTTATTTAATATTTGTTAAGAAAAATTTTTT